>JAUMHH010155259.1:0-18547 GCA_032359455.1 Chlamys rubida | reverse complement strand
TTGCCATCTTGTAGTTGATGTATCAAAGCACACAATAACAGATAATAATGACCGCGGGACATTTCATTGATTTCGTACAGGTACATTTTTGACTTCGATTTATTAGTTGTAATTGCGACTGTTTTCGTAACAAACGGGTCTTACTTATACTCTCGAAACAGCGAGAAATTCGACTCATAAAACTTCCGATTCATGAATATAATATTAGTAGTGTTACATGTATATATGGGGAAAATATTCGACACATCGAGAAATTCTAATCTTTGAAGTTCGATTTATAGAGCTTTGACTGTACCTACAATTGTTCTTTATATACATATGGTATTTTTTGCCAACCCTCATTCATCATTTCCCCATGTTAATGTTCAGTTTGCTTCTCGAAAGTTTGAAACAACAACAATGGCCAATGACAACACGCTACTTTAGCTGAAATTGGCGCTAAAATGTTCGGAACTCTTTCATATTTCAATTCGTCGACTTGATCAGTGCATTGCAACAGAATTATAGTTCAGACTTGCAAGGTATGGGATAAAACTTGATATCGACGTTTTGTAGAAACGCGCAACAACTTGTTGTCCAGGGGCAACGTCAATGGTCAAAGACATAGTTATAAGAACATTTTTTATTTTTTTTGTTATTTTTTGTTATTTACGGAGTTTCGGATTCTTGCATTACACGTGGTGACATGCGCTGTCGCTGTACTTTGTGTTAAGAGTTTGGAAAGTGTTTAAAACATTGTTGAGCGTGTTATTTTAGAAATATGACAACGGGTGGAATTGCGATTGTTACATGTGTGATCACCGTGGAGTCGGAACGGACAAAAAGGATGATCTGTTTAATATTACTATTTGAAATTAATTTTCGACTTCACATTCGATCATGCATTTTAACCATGTACTAAAAGTAATCTCTAAATGTACATTAGAAGATAGAATTTTCGAACAAAAATAATACAAAACCATATGACTATTCCTTTTTTATTGACATACTTTAAAAGGCATTGACTTTATCAATGTTTAATTTAAAATGTTCCTCTAAAATCAACAGCATATATAAAGGCCTTCTTTCCACAAACAGCACTTGACCCTTTTCTGCACTCATCTGTTGCGAATACTAGTGTAACTTCTCTTTATTTTTATTGTAAATAGAAAATCTACGATTAGACAAAAACATTATTAGATGTTTGTTTTTACAATTTAATGTTACATAAATTTCGGGTATTTGCCTTCTTGTTAAATTTTGTTCTTGAAAGATTAAACACATATTATACGGCTCCACTCGGTAGCATTTCCAGCATGGAGTTATCGCAGTTAACATTTCAGTGTTATTGGTATAAACTTACATGAAACGAAAGCACATCTTCGGGTGATGCTCAACTCATCAGCCGGGAGCAGTGTTATGAACGTCATCTTCAGGTGGAACTTTTCTCATTAGCAGTCAACAGGTATCCCATCTATGGTATTCTTAACTCGCATGCCTTCACCTTGATCTTGACGCGTCGATCTTCGTGTATTTTCACCATTATTTGGCGAGGAAGTCAAACAGCTTCTGGTATATGATTTATTTATCTATTTCGTGTCAATTCAGATTAGATTTTATTCTTGAATGGACTCGGCAATATGAACATGCATCTTTTAGGTGATTTTTTTTAAGGTGAGTGTTCTTTTGGAGGTTTTTAAACACAAATCGCTTTATTAAGTAACCGACAAAAACTCTTTTTACGTTCGGACGGCAGGGTAATTATAGCGGCGGCGCCATATTGTTTGTATGGGGCGGTTCGATTTCAGAATTTTACGCCCATTCGCATAATGTACATCGTGAAATCATGAGTTCGGTTCAAAAGCTAAACCATCCATAAAACACTAAATCAATGTTGTAATTGGTATTGAAATTTGATCATGAGTGCATGCGTACAACTCATAACTTGAAATATTTCACAACGGCATACAAGCGTTTAGTTAACATCGGTATTTGGACTCGCAAAGCAACGGTAAGCAACGGTTACAAGTGATTGGTCAATGTTTTCCAGATTGGTTTAATGTAACTTACAACTCAATATATTTACAAAACAAGCGACAACACAGTCAGTCACTTTGTAAAGGGTGATGCTCATAAACTTGAGAGGTACGTCGGCCTTCTATACATTGGAGCTGGTATTAAGATAGGAGCGATTCCAAAGTTTATTTGGAGACATATAATGTGATTTCATCATGTGCAAATATCCGATTATCATGAATTGTTCTGACAGCGGTTATCAAAAACAATCAAGGAGACTTTCTACCCTTGCAAACGACAATGATTACTGCTTGTTTTAGAACTGGACAAACAAGGCTTTACCGGCACGATATCGGGTACACGGCGACCTACCCTGTCGAGCTTTTATTTTAATCGTGGTTTAACTGCCTCACAACAGTTTGGATCATATGGAAACGATTTAAGAGTGTAAGAATTAAGAATTGCTTGCGGACAAAACTTATACATTATAGTCGTCATTCAATAACCGAGACAGACATTTGAATCCGGCGACTTACTCATTCCAGTTCCGCTGCAACCGTCAACATATTTTACTAACGCAAGACACGTGCGAACCATTTCATTATCAGAAGTTATTTTGTTGGGCGCCAAATGGTTATTGGGTTGGGAAAATATAACGGGACAAACTAGGGTTATCAGAAAGATTACTTGCGAAAACCACCGCTTATAAAGTGTTCTTCATAAAAGACGTCCGTGTGTTAATGTGCCAATATCACTATCGAGGCGACAAAATGTATCAAGTTGTGCAGTGAATTTGCCCGAGTTTTCGTTCTTGAATTGAATCCGGAAAAAAAATCACAAATCTGTCATCGTGTATATGTGGAATTGCTCAAATTCTTCCAGAAAAAATTGACAAGGACTGAGAGGATGGAGTAATTGGACCAGTCAGAATGAGGGCGTGTTCTCTTCTTTGTAAATTGAACGTGCTGTCATATTTTTATCTTCTGTTTCATATTGTTTTAATAATTACTTTGTTATATATATAAAACTTCATTTTGAAAACTTCTAAAAGAATAATATCGAATCTGGACAAAAAACACAAATTTCTTTGTTTACCAAGGATTGTTTTCAACTCTTAGAATTTCGTAATGGTCAGATATTCCATATACCCTATCCCTATTCTGTAACAAATAGCCAGAATAACATAACATCATTTGAGAAAGATTCTAGAGATTTAACACATATTTAAACATCGATGTCGGCTTTGCATTTTGTAAATGAAAATCACTAAACCACAAAATCCCAGGTCAACCTTGTTGAAAGGTGGTAAATTCTATCATCTGGTTAAGTAACAGGTTTCTCCAAAGCATGGCAAGAACTAGTTTACCCCTTAGTACACTACCCTGTCGATTCACTGACGATATTTTGATGCATTGACTAGATTGTACAATACTTTATCATTACTTATGAAACATTCATTTTTTTTTATTTCAAAAGTTTCTATTTATTATTATCTTGTATTATTTTCCTTTACATCAGGTGTTGCCAAAATACATAAGTGCATGGTTTTACAATTTTAAACAATTCTGCTAGAAAATATGCCTTACAAAAATTGAATATCAACTAGCATTTTTTATGACAGTGCTAATTTGCTTTCGTGAAATTGCTAGTAAGACTATTCCAACACAATGAATTACAATGAATTGTTTAAGGATCCCTGTTCAACTGCACTGTGGTGTTTCATTTTTACAGTAACCTCCACTTAACTTCCACTTGGATGTAACTGTAGCCTAGTTTGGTTGACCAGGTAGCTGAATTGGTAAGAGCGATAGTATAACAATCTGAAGTCCAGGGTTTGAATCCCAGTCTAGCCCCACTGATTTTTTACACTCAGAAAACAGTTGTTGATATCATTTTGTTCATCTCATCTTTATTATTTCTCATAAAAGTTCTGCAAGGTATTGTTTTCTTTTCAGAAATGATTTATCAAAGCTCTAGTTATGCCAGAAAAAAACAGTGTCCAATACGACAAATCCTTAGTCATGTCGGTAAATGGACAGAAGCTGATGTACAAACGTACAAATTGCTACAATATTAGGTAGGTTTATTTCTTTTTTAAATTTAAAAATTTTGTAGGGAGTTGTGCATCAGAATAGTTTTTGAAGTCTTGAACCCCTCTTGTTTATAATGATTTTTTAAGCCTGGCTTGCGGAAAAAATAACTTAATTTTTAATATACTTTTTTAATACTGGAAAGTATGTAAAATCTTTCAAAAAATAATTTTAATATCTGTGCCAATCATAGCCTGCTTTGTCCTTTGACACCAGCTTCAGTTTTAACTCGGAGGAACAAAATTTCAACCTTCTGTAAAATTTACTTCAAAAACAACTAATCTGTCACATCCATAAACAAATGAAATCTTTTGAAATGGTGTTTCTTTTTTTTCTTTAATTTTCTTGTACTTGCATACACATAAAACACAAGCGTAATGTCACATGTTTTATTTGTTCTTTTTATACACTTTCATATCCATATAAGTAACCGACACTTTTACAAGAAATGGTAAAATAATTTCACATAATGTACATTAAAAAATTCTACAAGAAGCCATGATTGACATAAATGTTAAGTAAAATTCCAGCGTCAATTTAAATTATCCGTGAAAGTGATGACATTTATACAACAATAACAACATGGGCATTTGGATTAGTAAAATATCCACTCATGAAAAGCAAGAAATGTTTTGAAAATGACAACTATGTTATCCAAGTCTGAATTTAGGTGATGATGACTGAAGACTAGACATTGTTCTTAACATTTCAAAATGGCCTTCGACCAGGTGGAGGAGGTGCCTGTCTAGGAGCTACTCCTTGCATCCCCATCTGTTGACCATACTGGGGTCTCTGCTGCGGTGGTGCTCCAGCAGGACCGTGGCCACCGATCATTCCTCCAGCCATCCCGCTGAATGACTCGCGTGACAATAAGCCCTGTTGCTGCTGCGTGTGCTCAGGACGAGACATCAGTGGGGCCCTTTGTGACATTGTTGGCCCTTGGGGCGTGGAGATGGTCTTCAGCAAGTTGGGCCCACTCTGGATGAGGTTGTCAAGTGCCTTCTGAACACTGGGACTGTCGAAATTGATGAGGGATGACATGCCGCCCTGTCCTCCTTGCTGTGGTGCACCATTACCCATAAGTGGTGCTGGATGGCCGGAACGTTGAGGAGCCTTGGGCAACCCTGCTGCCTGGCCAAGTTCGCCAGGGCCATTTAGAATACTGAGGATCTTTGCCTGCAGCTCTTGTTGTTCCCTTTGTAGAGTGGCCGACTCTTCTTTCCTCTGTTCTCCATAGCCTCCCCGACCTACAACACAAATAAACAATTGTTATCCAAAAACAAAGTGGTCCCAACAAACAAAAGTAATACTATAATCTTAGCTATCATTCCAACACATTTAACATGAAACCAATACTGTTTCATATGATCACTTTTTAACACTGTGAAGGTAATAAAACAAACATGAGGCTTTGAGATCAGCAACTACAACCTCCTTCACTCACTCTGTAGACAAACGAACACTGACAGACATGCAAAGAAAAATACCTACCATCTTCCATGCTGGGCAAATGACGGCCTTCTGCTCCCATTTGCTTTTCTCGTCTTTCATGTAGATATGATATAACTTTATCTAGCTCTTCCACTGTCAGCTGTCTACTGTCGGCCAGGAGATTCAACAGATATAATAAATCTGAGCTAGGGGGTACAAAGGGGCCAGAACTCCTTGCAGCGGGGGCAGCAGGGGCTGGGGCGGCAGCAGCGGGTGCCGCGGGGGCTGCAGGAACGGCCACGCTAGCTTTCTCTCTGGATGTTTTGGTGTATTGATCAAAACTCCTACTGATCAATGTAACGGCATCTTCTACTGGCATATTTCTGTGTTCTATTCAAAAATCAAAGACACATTCAAAGAATCAAATACACCATGAAAACTTTATTAATCATGTTTAAAATCAGTATCAATCAACATTAATGCATAAAAATTCATCACCTCATAATCAGTTGTTCCCGTATTTAATCCAGAACATGTTGGTGTTACTTGTGCACTTTTATTATGATATTTTTTGATTACCTTCTGCTGGTCACATTATCTTCTTGTGTAAATTGTTAAAAAAATATCTCGAAAAGTCCGATTACGTGGGTTTTAAATTTTGCTATATGATCTTTTTATAATCAATTAATTTTTAAAACAGTGTCACACATTTGCATCGAGGAGTACCACTTGCGGATGTTTTACTTTTAAAGTCATGTTGGCAATATACGCTGAAAATGGCACGTTTCTGATATTACGAGCAAGCGCAGAGCTGCAGAATTCTTTTTTCTTTTTTTCTTTCTTTTTAATTTATTGCATTTGGACCAAATCACAAAAGTCCAGTTATGATCAGCTTCGTTTTTTTAAGTTTATATTTCTTTAAATATTTGCTTAAATGAAATATTTTTATGATCTATTTTAAAATAAGGGTTAAGGTTTTATGAAAGTTTATTGGGTATAAGATATATTGATTTTTTTTAAAATGGATCGAGTGACATGCGTTGTTTTAATCATCCTGTTTCATTCCGTTTTTCTTGGTTTTTATATTATTTCGTATCATCATTTTAATGGCCTTGGTTACAAAAGGTTTCATTCAGTATTGAAATTTATTTCAGCGATCAAAATTGTACTGCTAGGGGAAATTCTGACAACGCAGAAGAATTTGTCAGAATCAAAGCCGTCAAATGTCTTGAAATATTTACAGTTTTGATATTTGTGCACGATTAGTTGTTTAAGATGAATTAAGATAAAATCTTTCAAGGTATATGAACACGGAAATGATGGCCGGCGTGTTTTGTAAAATTTTCCTCCAGGTATGCTGCAGATACTGCTGAAGTCAGAAGACAATGAAGAAAATACCGCAAAGTTTTTCGTAAAAGTTTTAAACGTACCAGTTAATCAACCAAGTTTATTTTTCTCTGATAGGTTATACATTGACTTCTTCTTAAACACATCCATTTCACTGTTTACACATCCTCCTGTCACGTTTAAATCAGTATAGGTTAGCTTCCACAGTGGTGATGGCATGTATTTAAAGTTTCTAAACAGGACAGCAATCTCAGTGTGTACTACAGAAATGGTATTACTAAACCTTCAAAATAAGAACATCTGGGTAACAACGTATTCACAACAAGCTCAATCTTTCATAAATGAAAGCTGAGGTAGGTTTGTTGAATCTAAACATATATTGGGATAATATAATTCCAATTCACAAACACACATGGCTCAACAATAAGACTGACACAACTTGTATTGAATTTCATTATGGTGTCTCTGCCAAGCACACAATTTTGTAACATTATAAAATTGAACTCCCAATTGTAACAAGAAATTTCTCTCATTCTATTAACACTGTTCAATAGTCTGCATCATACCATCTGATATTTAAGGGACTTTTTATACAACAAAGAAGCCTGAAAAACAGCTGAGTCGTAAGTATTGTAAACATACTTAAGTAAGAACTTTGTGCTGTGATCAACGTGCACCGATCTGTACACCCCAAAATTGTAACCTACACCTGAAGACAGTGAAGTTACTAGCACTTGTTGTCATTACTGTCAGGTGTTTTCAATGCTACTATCATGTATCTGTGCTAATAAAAGTCTGTTTACAGTACTGGTCAAGGATGTGTTATAGAAGATAGACAGTACCATAACCATAAAGACAAAACACTACTTACCTTGCGGTGTCCCATGGAGTATGTTTAGCGTCAAAGACTGGTGCGCTTCATTTTGGCTGTTTACAACAATTGCAAACAAGACATTTCGCTTCGTAGCCTCCTCTATCATCTGCGGGATTGTGCGATCCTCAGAAATCACAACAACTTTGGAAAATAATGGGATTGCCTTTAACTTTCGCTCCAAAAACTCAGCGTAATTCCTACAACATCAAAAGCAAGAAGACTTCATCAACATGGTATCATTCTAAATAGATCACTTATTTCAATCTTCTTTCCTTATCCCTCTGAAATTTTCTCAAGTCCAAAGGTCTGGTTCATGTATGAAGTTGAAGTGAAATTGATATTTTATGAGTGTAGTCAAATATGATTTTTTCAACGCTAGAAAATACAAATAATCACTTTTAAACATCATCATCTGAATTATGGAGTAAATTTCTTATTCTTGTACTCTATAACATTTTTTATTATAATTTTTGAAGATGAAGTACAGTGAATGTATGAATGATTTAACACTCAAGTTCAGATGCAAGCTTTAGCTGTTGCTTGAAGCTTGCATCTGTGAACTCATTTATGAAGTTGAAAATATGAAAGAAAATCCCTAATAAGCAGTGTATTGAGGCCGATCAAGACTTACTTAAGCTGTGTGTTAAGGATGATAACTTCACAGTCAATGGGAAGAGGTCGTTTTGGTGGTGGAGGTGGATCATAAGCTGATGGGTAGGGTTCTCTGAAGTAGGGATCTCTATAGGGGTCAGCATAAGGATCTCGTCTTGGTCTGCAATAAAAAAAAATAACAAAATATTGTTTGATTAATAAAACATTTCCCACTTTTAATAAGCTTTAAGTGAATTAGTAATTTTGCACAAATTGCTTTGCTGAAGTAAAATTTTGAAAGTAAAAGATACACTTTAGAATGATGTAATGATTAATTCATTTAGGCGATGTGTGTAAAATCAAACCATATCTTTGTACAACTCAATATTTTGACAATTTCGGAACCGCTGCAGTATATTTATAAAATTTATTGGATATTGAATACTCCTGCCGTTAAAATATCCTAAAACATTTTCCATGTTCAAAAGGACTTTGACTATTGTGGTTTATCAGCACAAATAATTAGGTCCAAACAATACACTTACACCCTGTAGGGGTCATCGCGATATCTGTCATAGTAGGGGTCATCAGGTGGGGGTGGACGTCTGTAGGGGTCACGATCGTAGTACGGGTCATCCCTTCGGACAGGGGGTAGGGGTAAAGCAGGATCTCTGTAAGGATCTCTGTACCGGTCCTCGTAGGGGTCGCCTCTCAGGGGTGACCTTTCCCGTTCAGGAGGCAGGGCTCTGCCACCTCCTGGTGGTGGAGGGTAGCTGTCAACACACAGGATGTTGTATAAATTTTTCCATCAGGTTGAATAATTCATGTGTTAAGAATCATTTTATTACTGTTTCAACATATACAGTAATCCTTACATTATAAGCAGCAGTCTATGACAGTCTATTACTAGAAATAGGGTCCCCAGCAGGTGCATGATATTATATAAATGATAGGAATATGAGTTTTGCTTGTTAGTATGTTGGTGTTTATTGCCATCACAACAGCTAAGGTAAGATGAAGATGGTTTCCACAAATGATGGGGTCACTCAAATAAACACACACACCCATATAATGTATCAAATGTATGGTGATGATGGGGTCACTCAAATAAACACAGACACACCCATATAATGTATCAAAAGTATGGTCCTCTTTTTCTGAGCAATCTCAAATTTTCAAATCAAACATGCAAAACTAGAGAGCAACTATGAAAATGAAACATGCACAACTAAGAACCAAGAGGAACCTTAAGCACAACTTTCCTCTGGCCCCAACACAAGACTTAGAAATTTTGACAGATAGATGTCTGGTGTGGGGCCAGAGTGCATTACTATGTGAAAATGTGGAATTCTCTTGACACCGTTTGGTATCGGAGAGTTTTGAGGTCCTGACAACAAAAAATCTGCTATGACACAAAACATACCTCACATAAATTAATAAATGGATTAATTATTGTCACCAACAGCTGCTACATTCCATCAGTCCTCGGTTTTCCAATCGTTCAAAATTTCCTACCTGAGCGACGTCATTTTGTAGGTTATGCAAATTACATGAGAGCGACTAATCAACAAAAAGGTGTGTCTGGGAGCTCTTCTGAATATGGGTGAGAAAAAAACTATTCCATTTTCGGTTCGAATCAGATTTGTTTCCATTTCATGTTTTCAACAACTTCGATGTTTGTTTTATTGAACTGTTCAAAACATCAAGCTCATGAGAGCCGCTAAATAATTCCCTTTACAGAATAACACCAATACTACCTCATGTGGTCTTTAAAAATCTAGTATATTAGAACCGTATCAATTAACTTAATCCAATGAGAGCTCAACAGGAAATATATACAAGCCAATTAAACAAAAAATTACTACAACAAGAGTACTGCGGGGCGGAACAAAATACACCCGTCGAATGCCATATAGTGTTATATACTTTCTTACATTGAAATAAGATCTGCATCATTCTAAGAGTGGTTAGCTGACATGCTATAGAAAATGAAGGAGAAAATCTTTGGACAAAAAAGGGCAATAACTTTTGCAAAAATTGTGGAATCAAAATTCTTTTAAGGGAGACACAACTTCATATCATGGTTATAATGTACACTAAGTTTCAAAGAGATCGGTCAAAAAATGTAGGAGGAGATTGCCGGACAAACAAAAGTTTACTCCGGACGGACAACCCCATACCATAATACTCCCGTTAAATTTGACGGGCGTATAAAAAGTGAAAGTAAACAACAGTATCATTGCACTGAGGGGTATAGTCCCGAGATACCATTCCATGAGGACACCCAGGGCTAGCATATTCCATGGTGTTGTCAGTGTAAGTCTATATTATCATAGTCAACCATGAAAATATAGACTTACAGTTCCTCTAACCAAATGAGCTACCTGATCGGTAATAGTTCCCTAGTCCAATCCCACTATAGGTTAAGTTCCCCCCAAAAAACAAGGCACAGTATGGCAAAGCAATCCAGTCCTCCATTGGTAATGATTTCTTCATTTACCAAGCTGTACACCTATCTAAGGTTATAGGTCACAGTGACATACTTCTTGTACTCCGCAGTCCGCCAGCCAAGACATACTTGTATACCAAACCTGATTACTCCACGTGAAATAGTATCGGAGATATGACCCATACAAACTTTTTAAAAAGGTTGAGGTCAAAGGTCAAAGCATAAAAGTAGGTTACAATGACCTACTTTTTGGACTTGACACTCTTGTTATCCTTAGTCAAAGATGTACTTGCATACCAAATCTGGTTACTCCAGTTGAAATTGTCTAGAAGACATGCCCCGGACAACCTCTATGAAAACTAATATAATTTCCTTTGGATTTAGAGGCAAACCTATTGTATCGTTCTGAAGGACCAAACTGTGGGGTTGTAACACAATATATTTGAATACACAAATCAACAGTGACAAGCACACTACAATGAACATAATTCTACTTGATCAGGCCACAACACTGGTTCACATGCAATTTAAAGCTGAAATTTAAAAATCCTGTTTTCTACCTATGACAAGTCATACCATACAGCATCGGACACTTTTGTTTTACAACTACATCTAAATCACTGATAAAGCACGGCAGGCCTATAACTAGGTATCAGGGATCTTTGCATATCTTTAACAATCAAAGAGTAATTTTTTTTGTATTTGAATGATAATTAATCAAAAACGGAGGCATTATTACAAAATCTAAAACAGCATGCAAGGTTTTTTGATTGTGCCAGTGAGCATATTTCAGTTTTGATCCTTGGTTCAAGGCTAATAAAATTGAGCTCAAGGCTAAAATATGCAGACTTTTTTTTTTTTTTTTTTACTTTTGTAGACATGTATATTTTCTTAATTCTTTTAAGAGGATCCCAATATTATACTATGAAAAATGTCTTTCAGCCCACACATATATAGCTCTAGTGACCATCGGCAGATGTAGCAAAATTACAAAATCATCCACATTTCTTGGATAATCTGAAAAGGTAACACATGCATTTAGATACAGAGTGGAAGCCGATACTGAACACACTTAACTAAATAAATAAATCACCATGGCCCTAAATGACCACAGTCGTCAATGGGCCGTTAAACCCAAACAAACACACAAACACTTAACTGCTGGCCTGCAGTTACCTTTCCTTATCAGATGGATCCACTGCCCCAAGTCTAAGTGGATTCAACCGCCCATCTCTCCCAAGTAGAGGAGGTGGCAATCTAGCAAGGAGAGGCACAACAGGACTTCAAAATACATCATCCCTTCAAAGTAGTTTTAATACATCAACTGCCACAATAGTCATACTACACCTACACACATCATGAATTTATCAGGCACAATGCATTTGACAATTGCATGGGTGATTTACGGATGTGGAACAACATCTGAAATCTTCAGCATAGATCTATACATTACCAACACACTAGCGGTCCTTGGGAAAGTTTCATATTTTCCAAAGTAGAGCAAATATAGCGGTTCTAAGCACTGTTTCACATAAATAACATCTATGGATAACAGTGCCAATATATCAACACTCATAGCAGTTTTTGGAACCATTCTATATACCTTCCAAACAGTGTCTATAATGCAAAAATATCAACATCTAAATCAGTCCCTGTCCTCAGCAGTGTCAATTGTTACATCATCTCCTATTGCAGTTTCATATACATCACTGCCAAGGACTGTCAATATATCAACACAACTGGCAGTTCTTTGGGCAGTTTCATAAGCTTCAGCGTCAGTACCAGGTATATATAAATAGAAGTGTGACCAGGATAGATTTATTCATTTAATGTCAATATTGGTTTTGTGTGGCTGAGGTGTGGCTCACAGCAAGAGCTACTGATTCTGTTTAAATAGTACCTGTGTGGTTCACTGCCTTGAATATTAATTTTGTGTTACCAATGTGGGGCTGCTGCATGCTGGGCCAGTTATTCCTCTGTAGCCAGTGAGTGGCACACTGATGGTTCTCTGTAGCCAGTGAATGTTATACATGTACTGCTAGACTATTGTTGTAATGGAGCCAGTATTTGGCACACTGACTAGACTACAGAGGTGTAATTTTTTTTTTAAAGCACTTGCCCCAGGCAAGTAAACCTAAGAAATCCACTTGCCCGAAAATATTTTCTACTTGCCATGTAAAAGGCAAATTATATACATGTACAGACCGAAAACGGTTTTTTCATGAAATATTTTAGTGGTTTTTTTCTCTCCCTATTTGCAATTATTCTATTATGAATTATTTACTATTTAATAGCAGTGATGGATGTTCATGTATTTATCTTTCTTTTTTTTATTTAAAATTATTTACTTTTGAATATTCTTCAATTCCTGAAATCTGGGTCCGGATTTGCCTGGTTATTAGTCGAGCCAAGGCAACTTCCTGCTTGTTAAACAGAGACGTTTTTCTGGCAAAAACGACGTTCTTCTGTAGTTAAATAGTACATATAATCATTCAATAAGTAAGTAAATCCTTAATCTATTCCTATTCCTATTTTATGTTTAGCTGGAGTTTCAGCTATTTTTCATCGGCCTTAAAGTCTTAAAAATTGTCTGAATTGATGGATAGAACGCTAGTATTCTACTGGCAATTTTTCCCTCAAAACGAAGATTTTTTTTTTCGTGAATCTGTGTGTGTTTGTTTCATAATTGTTTGAATGTTTTCACTAAAAAAAACCAGCCAGTTACGTTTATTATTTATTTGGGGAATAGAGAAACACATGCGAAAACATATAGTTTCATAAACTATTCTGGCCAAGTTTTTTCACTTGCCCGAGCGCTAAAACTGGTTGTCCCGGGCGTCGGGCAAGTGGATTTTTACACCCCTGCGGTCACTACTTACTGATCTGGTACCAGTTTGTGTTATACTGTGACTTTTGGCTTTGTGTGCATGTGTGGCATATTGCTATGACAACTGATTCTGTTAAGCCAGTGTGTGGCACTGCCGCACACTGGACTGTTAGTCCTCTGCAGTAAGTTGTCATACTACATTGACTAATGGTAGTGTGTAGCCAGTGTATAGCACACTGCTTGAACTATTAATCTTGCTACAGTTTGTAACATACTGCTTGGCTATTGGTCTTGTGTAGCCTTGTATGACATAGAGGAATTCCTAAGACACTCACCCTCTGTCACGGTCGCGATCACGATCACGGTCACGGTCACGGTCATAGCCTGCAGGGGGTGGTGATCGGCCTCCAGGTCCTCCTGGGGGCTTTGGAGGGCCTGATCTCCTACCAGTCATTGCCATCTTGACGTCTACAAAAATAAAGCCAATTCAACATGGTAATATATTCTGTTCTCATTTTATACATGTATGTAGAACATTGGGAAATTCAACATAGGATTTATGAAAGGGGTCTATGTTACTTTCAATTCATAACCCATTGGGTGACATTTCACTGTCTTCCCCAAACACATACACCCATGAAAGAGTCCAGTATTACTATCATCTGAGAGGAGTGTTTAAAGTCATGGTAGTCTGAAGGTGTTTGGCTATATAAAATCACATCAGACGATGAAAAGTGCTGTTGTGCTATTGTGTCTACATAATTTTACAGTCCAAGCATGCATTTAAGTAAAATGTTTGTGTGTGAAACAACTACATCTTTTTTGTGTACACTTTGATTTGTAATCCCATTTAGGCTTCGGGCCGACTACCTTGTGTTTAATGAAGTATGACTGGTCGAAAACCAACATTCCTGGGAATATCCCCGTTTCTAAATGAATCCAAAAAACAATATATATATATTTTCCTGTAGACCGATTGTCTAATAGAAATTCAAAGTAAATTTCAGACATTGATAATTGAAAATGGACCCAGATGGTGGTGGCCAGGTTAAACAGTGACATCATTAGATCATGACATTACTGTTATTTTGAAGTCACAATTACTGTCCTACTCATGAAATACCATGAACTTCTTACAACTCGCACATTATTGTTGGTTTCTTAAGGTCTCCCCTTCACAGTGAAACACAGATCTTTACAAACTTCACTGATCTGTCATTCTGTCGACCATTATAAAGTCATACATATACAAAACCAGTAAGGTTTTTTCCCCCAATACTTTTGGAATGAAGCGTTTCGCTTATGGAACTGGGAAAGTTGTGTTGCAGTAATCCAAATTGGGAATTTTATTAATTATACCAACATTTTTGTTTTGTGTCGTCTAAAAGACTTAGACCCCCTTATTCACAATACATTTAGAATTTATTCTGGCAAATAATGTCACTATTTTTCATTAGAGACAGCTGTTTAGGCCTGAAATGGTTCACAACAAAGCCCTGCACCAGTAACACAAATCTATCAATTTGAGAATGATCCTAGTTACCGATTCGCTTTCCTTTCAGCAATCCTCCGTTCTCTACCTCTACGGCCCTCAGTCCGTCCTCTACCTTCTCAAACTGGACAAACCCAAACCCTCGCTCGTGGATCGAAATACCTACAAAAAATGCAGAAAACGATAAAAAATCTCCTCATTAGTTCTTGCTTTTAGTTTTGGACACATCATCAGACAATTATGATCCATATTTATCTCAATGGTCATTTACGATTTTTCCATCAACTTTTTCTTTTTCCAATTAATAGGGAAGATTAATTCATATGTTGTCCAAAAAAACATTTGAAGATGAAGTTGAAAATCTGGATCATGATTTTCTGAGGAGAAAAAAGCACTGTCCTTCATTAATTTTACTACAATGTGATAATATAACTAAAGTGTTACAGCTTTCTAATTATATTTTTATAATTTGAAAATGAAAAAATGAAAAAATGAAAACCTTTTCCACATCAGGTGATAAGTTAAGCAAGTAAGTATGCATTATGAGAATAATTAATTCATTATACTTTAACAGAATTCATGAAAATTCACAAGACTTTTGTTATTTTTATTTTATCAGTACTTAACACAGAAGTTAATGAGTGAAGTTTATATTCCTATTACTTATTATTAACATTCAAATGTTTACTACATATATATAACCGATCTGTGAAGAATTATTACCGGAGTCGGCTACTAACAATTCCCTGATATTTAAGTTAACTCATTCACCCCTACATTCTAAACTGGACTTGTCCAGTCTTTGATCTGGTAAGTTTCCAATGTGACTTTAGGGGTGAATGGGTTAATTTGAGGAAGTAGGCAGTAGTTACAGACTCGGTGATACAATACATGTGTTCAAATTACATCTGTTGATCAAACATGGACTGTACAATATTTTGAAATTATCGAATTTTTCATTTTAATGCTTAATAATCTCAGTGTAACTTAGAGGTAGAAATGTATGATATCGTCCACCTTCATTCAATAAATCAATACATTGAACAATGAATTCATATACATAAATATATTACAATTTTAACAAGACCCTTTTCCCGATTAATGTTATGGTCTGTATTTTTAATCAGGGCCTATTTATACTTCTATGAAGTAATTACCCGGATAGTCATGTACATGTTTTTAATATGGTTTGAGGAACACGCAGTAAAAGTTGAATACCATACCTATACTGTCAGCACATTTAAGCACTAAATTGAATGCTTCATACTTAAGCCATGGACGATATAAAAACGGTAACGAAATATCACGATAAATGGTTTACTCCGGTGAGTGAATGACGGCAAAATAACGCGTTTTGCATTTTATGTTAAATCATGTTATTTCAAATCTTAATCTCATATATATTCAATTATGCACATCCCATTCCTGATTACTTATATTTTATTATACAACACTTTTTCAAACATAAATCTTGCAGAACACACACACAGCACATATATATATATAGTCATACCAATGTTTATATTATAGAACATGTCTCACCAATGCAACCTACTAAGTATATATATATTGGCACTGCCAAGTTTAAACATGTTGTTTATTATTTTAGTTTAAACAGTTTTGCTTGTTTTACAGGGAAGAATATGAGAACCAATGTCCGCACAGTGAAAGGTAGTGTTATGGGATCTATAAACAACTTTAATCCAAGGTTCTGACAATAATGGCCCACCTAGCGAGTCAAAACATCTAAACGTTTAATCAAACTTGCTGATAATACACATATGATTGTGATATCTTTCTTTTCCCCCCCCTTTTATTATTTTCATTTTTATTTATAAAATGAGGGATTTTGAAAACAAGCAAACTGCCATTTAAAATCTGATTTGAAATCAAACACACACACATCCAACACTCTTTCACTTAAAGATCACAAGAAAACACAACCATATTTTTTGTCGGAACACTTTATTGACAAGTCCTGATGCAGAATAGAACTGTTGATCATAATGGCAGCACCTATGCACAGATTGCACATAGATATTATTTCATCTGGAGCAGAATCACAATAGTAATACTTGTCAAATATCATTTGATATAAATCATATTTCATTTTTGCTCAAAAGAATTATGTAACGAGTAGTCATCATAAGAAACTGTTTATCACTGTAACGGAAAGATAAAGCACCTGTTTCTTGTCATTAGTCAGTCTACAGGTGTTCACTTTAATATGGGTTAAAGATAAGATGGCCTACTGGACCAGTTGAATTTTTTGCCAGCTAGCCCAATCAACTAATTACCAAAATCAAAAAAATAAATGTCCATTGTATTAATTTCAATAATTTGCATAATTTTGTTTTTAGATCAGGTTATATTTGAGTAAAGTCACTTTTCTGGGTAAAAGTCAAAAGCAATTATCATGCGCTAGGGAACAGATTTTTGACGGCATATACCTTCCTATAACCGAATTTCAATTTCAATAGGAAGTTGATCATATAAATTTAGGTACATACTTTTAATTGATAGCTATATGCAGTAAGTGTACTGTCAAAAGACAAACACAAGAATAACAACAGCATAACCAGTGTGAACTGTCATGAAATAAATATCTGAAAACAATGAACACAACGTCAACCACTCCTGTCCTGTCATGCTCGTTCATGACAGCTCATTTTAATTTGACTGACTAAAAGAAGGCCTTTGATTGTTTACTCTATTAACATAAAATGTAGTAACTAGCACGTATATCATGTATGTATCCACCCAAAGAAACCACATGGCTGTGGTACGGCCTACCTACAGCGCATCAAGATACAAATTTAAAGTGATGACACTGCCTTGATTATATTAGAATTAGCATTATTCTTATACATTACAAAAAGGAATAGAAGATAATTTTGACACCTCAAAAACCATTTTGTGATCTTTATAAAGTGTACCCTGAATTATTTGCTATACAATTACGCTAGTGTGAATGTCATGATGGCCTCCATTTCAGAGATATTTCTATTTTTCTAGAGAACACACCTTTGCCTCAGCAGCGATCGCCTCGATACGGTTAGCCCATATCTGAGACATCACAAGTTCAACACTGTCAAAACAGCCTTTTGTATCGATCTCCCAAGCTATTCAAATGATACGTTCCTTCATCAATAACTGCTGTATATATAAATGCAATATTCAAATGTATAAGGAAAGTGCTACGTACATATAAACATTTTTTTTTTATAATTTAAATTGTCTCGTTGCATTAGAGGTATGGGGAGATGATTTCCATATTTTGACTCTATATGAAATAGAGTGAAGTTAGGAAGTTAATAAATAATAATAATAATAATTTGAGGTTTTTATATACTGCTTTATCACAACCTAGCTCGTAGGTTGTCTCAAAGCGGTTCACAAATTATTATCCATGGTTATAGGGCCTTTGCAACCAGCCAATATCTTTCTCAAC
>JAUMHH010155248.1:0-18548 GCA_032359455.1 Chlamys rubida | reverse complement strand
GCAGCCGAATCGACATCGATTTGTGGACAACTTGTACGCAATTTAACCTTTTGTGTACATATGCTTCATTTGTCTGATGAAGGTGACAGAGTACATACCGTACTAGTCATCGAAACGTCACATAGATACACTTATTGGTTGTGTTACAAGATTTTTTCATAATCCATACTTACCAAACTGAAGAAAATGTGTTTTACCATGATTACAATCTCGTGAAAACCATGGTTACCTCATCAATGAACAGTGCCCAAAAATGGCTGCAATAAGGTACTATATACTTCTACAACAAAGTCCTGCACAAGTTTTTTTGTTCATATCTTTTTAAATATTTCAACATTATCTGTTTGGTTTCATATAAGGTTGTAGATGTTTTTCCTATTTCATCATTCACGTATCATAACAGATACACGTAGGAGAGTGGGTATATCGAGAAAAGAGTCTGAGGAAACAATGTTGTCCAGTGATTTTTAATTTTGGCTGAATACATACAACCGACGAAGTGGGGTTTTCGGGTGTACTACGGTTTCCACCGATACTTAAACCTCTGCTCATTACAACCAACACCAATATAATTTCAATATTTATATAAAAAAGTTAACCTTTAATTAAAGTTGTTTTCGCAAATCATTTCAAGACAATTTTTCTAGTTTTCAGATATTTTCCCATATAGACTGACTACAAAACATTTTAAATTATAACTGGATTAAGGATTTAAAGGACGGATATATGAAGTCTGATATAAGATTGTTTATTGATTAATTTATTATGGCGACTGATTTGTGATATTTTCATTACTTTGCATATATGATAGTCATAAACCTTGAAACTTAAAACCGTAATTGATATCGTCTTTTCAGCCTTTGCCAATGTATCACAGACAGTTTTTATTCAACTGCATAAAAAGACATTCACCAATATCATATCATTTGTATTTTATTTTTGTATTTTATTATCATTATTTTACCGATGCGATTCATTTCTTATAACAAACACAAGTACCATTTATGTTTTATGAAAAGTTTCTTGCTACACAACTTATATGTGTTTCTATGTGACGTTTCGATGACTAGTACGGTATGTATTCTGTCACCTTCATAAGACAAATGACCAGTGAAGCGTATGCACACAAAGGTGTAACATGTATACGAGTTGCCCTCAAATCGATGTCGATTTAGCTACGCTGTAAGCGTACGTACAATAGTTGTTATATATGTACCGAAATGACTCGACTCAAATATGCTTTGTGTAGGACTTGGTGATAGATGTGCGAGAGTCTGTGAGCTCCCTCATTTCGAAATTGAACTGGCCCACTTCGGCGTATCCTGATGGCTTCCTTTATCTGCCGCTTGAACAGATTGCTTTCTCTGTCCAATACTTTGAAGATTGACTGGGATAACTCCAAAGTATTGGACAGAGAGAGCAATCTATTCAAGCGGCAGATAAATAAATGCATCTAGATACGCCGCAGTGGGCCAGTACTAAATATCATCGAAACGTCACATAGAAACACGTATTGGTTGTGTTACAAGAAACTTTTCATAATCCATACTTACCAACCTGAAGAAAATGTTTAGAAATACCATTTATGTTTAATGATAGTAATCTTTATTGAAAGTGTTAGCTGGCATCACCAGTTCTGTTGATTGTCCAGAATCGAATAAAAACGTTAATGCAGGAAACGTGCAGACAAAACGTTCATCAACTCCAGGTATGTTTCGAAAAAACGATAGTATTTTCGAGTCAGTAATAATGATAAAATCATAAAGGCTCTCCACAATATATAAATAACAAAATATATCAGACTGAAAAGTGTCATTAACATTCAATCATTATTTTGTGGCCTTTATGATTTTGCATACATAATAATAATACATATGTAATTGTTAACTTGAAACATACATCTGATATTTATTTTGACTTTTAACCCTCCGAAAAGGATTTTTTCTGAAAAAGATAACTAAGTTTTGAGCCATGATAAAAGGAGGACATTTTCCAGTACTATATAGTTGCATAATCCTCGATACTCCAGGAGTTAAGCTTATCTACGTTCTCTGCATCCCTGGAATTAACCTCTTTACATCCAGGAGTTACGCTCATAAGGGTTACTTCAAAAGAATCATGCGACAGCGAAATGGTAAAATTGACACGCTTTGAAATTAGTTTTCGCTCTTCTATAATTTAGAAAAGATAAGTATCAGCCTCAAACCAATCAAATATCTAGCCACATGTCTTAAATTTTGTCATGAGATATTACAGGGGTGCAGAGAACGTAAGTGAGCGTAACCCGTGGGGTATGGAGGAGGAGCTGGAATTGTTCGTGGGGTTTTAAGTTCGACATATTAAAGAAAATGTCGATTCCGACGTGATTTTTAATATTACCTTACCAGTGTTGTTGTAAAACAATTAAGTAAAATGAACCTTCTTACATTATGTTAGTGTTTTTGTTTAAAGTTTTACAAACTCATTTATAAATTTGGACAAGTTTCAGCAAGGCATAATGGCTTAAGTTCATCTCCCTGAAATAGTTTCGATAAGGACAAACACAATAACACTTCATATTTATTGATAGGAAGTTTATTTATAGATATTGTCTGTTGATCTCATTAGTTCTGTTAACTGTTTAGAATCGGGTGCCAAAGATGAAGCAGCTGACACACAAGAAAACCGTTCCCCAACTCCAGGTAAGCGAAGTTAATTGATAGTGTGATACATTAACCACAAGATTTACTAAAGTATAACCGCATTTGATAACAAAGATATCAAAATATATTTTAGAAGAAAACGTTAAATTCTCCCCATGAGACAGACTTATCAATACTTCCGGCCAGGGAGAGATCACTGCATGAAAAGATGCATTTACTTGACAATTATTTGTTATTTATTCGTTAATTAATTTTAAAGTTTAAGAAATAATTAACGTAAAAATGACATTTATATTTCAAGAATAAATTACATATAAACCAAGTTTAAATGTTTCAGGAAACTTCAGAGTTTACATGCATATAAACTAAAATTTAAATGTAATTAAACATGGAGTTTAATTACTCATATAATTGCATTTATACACAATTAAACTTAAAATGAAGTATAAATGCGCCTTTAAACACATTTAAACTTGAAATTTAATAGCTTGTATAATAGCATTTATACCTTATTAAACTTGAAATGAAATATAATTTCACATTTAATTGCAATTAAATTTGGGGTTTAACTGCTTGTATAATTGCATTGATACACATATAAATGTGTATTTATACACAATTAAACTTGAGATTTAAATGCTTATATAAAAGCATTTATATAAATACACTATTAAACTTGAAATATAATTTCACGTTTAAGTGCAATAAAATTTAGGATTTAATTGTTTGTACAATTGCACTGATGCTTTTTTAAAGTTGAAATATAAATTCATAATTTCATTGATATTACCTTTATATTTATTTTCTATTGGAACAGAATTTGTAATTTTACACATATTTGTTAGTTTACTGCTCACATGATTGCAATGACACTACCATTTGTCAGTATAATGCAAAAATATGCACTGAAACTGCAATCTTCAATCCAATCATTGGAATTAATTTTCAGTGCTTCCACATAAATCTCTGCAAATCTGAAAAACTAAAATAAGAATAAAAACAATTATTTCAAAGCCACATATCTTTTATTTTAGTAGATATATGTCATAGTATATATATATGTAATATGGGGCAAAGAAGTAATTCCAATATACTATGTAATACATAGAGATACATATACATTGAGAAAACTAAATACTTATGTAGTCACACTATGTCTGAATCATAGTACTACTGTATTCAACCATATAAGCGCACATATGTCTAAAAACACATCCAGAGGAGTCAGTCTAGCAAAATCTGAGTTTAAATTGAAAACAGAATTTCAAGATGACAGTCATAATGGATTTTGAATCGGAGAAAATAACAAGAAATGTTCAGAACCATGCACTGTACATTTGCAGTTAAATTTAGCAAAATTGGTTCAGCAGAATTTCAATTTAAGTTAAAACAAATTATGGAAACTGGACAAATTGATTGCAATACCTAACAATAAGCATGATCATAATTATGAAATTCAAAGGAAACTTTTAAAATTTCAAAAGACAAAACCAAAACCTGGAACCATTTTTCGGAGGATGTTTTTATTCACTCCAAATATAAACTTATTTAAGAATGAAGATCTATATATTACAACTATAGGACAAAAGTAAGTAACAATGAACTTTGAATTTAAAATAAAGGCCACCAACACAAGTTAAATTATGTTATTAGCATCATCACTATTGTGAAATATTTCTTAAAGTCCTTTAATTTCAAATTCCATAACATCACATGTTGCCATGCATTTTAATGTGTTATAGTTGTTCAAATTTGAATGTTTGAAAATGGAAATAATAAACACAAAAAGTAGAAAACTGCAGGAGTTGAACTCAAAGCCTACACTTAACCAATGATGCCATACAGGAATTGTGAAAGCACAGCATCAAAATAAGTGTCCAATTCATAGGCAGCAATGCTTTTCAAGGGAAATCACTCTGCTTTTTGTTGCTTAATAATATCTTCTATATTAAAGCGAAAATACTCCAAGTCAAATGACTCTGAGTGGAACTCTTCTTTACAATTATAATGGATGCAGTGGTACCCTTTACCTTAAATTATACAATTTTTCAATTTTGAGTCCAATGTTGGAAACTAACTTGAACTGAACTTTAATACCCTATTTCAGAGCCCACTGGACACCAGCTGGCAAGCTGGGCTTTGGACGAGTTGTTGCCAGAGTTCCGTTCATTCTTTTGACATAAAGTCTTTTTGACTTTGGTGTCTGTGCTGAATTTGCCTTCTTGTCAAGTTCATCTATAATTGTGGAATACTCCTCAGACCTCCAAGGGATGGTCTTGACAAGAAAGCACGTCTCGTCATCCGATTGGCTTCCTTCTTCCGATGACATCAATTCCATTACCAATGCCTCTTTCACTTTTGCTTTCTTTTCCTCACTGTAGCCTTTTTTGGCATGGAGTGCATTCGTTCTTGATGTAATTTCCTGTTTAGAAATTAAACAATGTATACAGATTAAAATGTTCTTTTAAAACAAAATAAATTGGAACTGTAAGCCAAAGATTAACTAAAATATTCCTACTCCTTTGGGAAAATCATCAGATGGACTATTCATTACAGTTCACATAGTTACATTACAAATATTAATGTGTAAAACGTAAGAGAAAAAAATTCTAGACACGCGTTGTATTTTTACGAACAGTCAGGCAAACAATGCAAACTGATTTAGCTCTACCCATTAACTTTGTTTAACATTCAAAATTGTCTATTACAGACGATGAGTACCAAATAAGAAAAAAATATAGAATCTTAATTGACTACTTACTATATAATTTGAAAATAATTCTTATAATGACTCATTTACCAGAATTTTAGAAAGATTCAATGGTTTCAATACAGTTCATCAAGGCATACATGTAGTAAGCTTGACTCGGTCACCTGGCCTTGTGACTTTTGGTCAGTTGAGTTAAATACTGATAGACAATGCTGTAATGCCTCATCTTCTGTTTATGTAGGTCTGTTGTCCCCGTTCGTTTCTTATGTTCCCTTTTGTTTAACCGACTCAAAGTATCGTTCAATTGCAACTGAAAGTTGAAACATATATACATTATGAGCATTTATACAAGGTCCATGCACATCCAGTTTCATCTAACATATAGACTTTCCAAGCTTGTTTGGAAGGTGTACTCGAAGTTGGGAAAATGCCTAGAAATCGGTCATCTTTCCCATATTTTTGTACTCACTGACTATAGAAGACATGAGATGTACCTTCCAGACTCATGACGTCATAACCTTGATGTAATGCTAAACATCTAAATTCACATAGGTTATCTTTGTATGGTTTCCCATTTTGTCTACTTTTGTCCAAACTGACTACTGCCCTGTTGGTTTTGATGTTTTCGGGCAAACTGACGGAACCATTCCCCAGGGGATAATGTGTAAGAAACACCGAAAAACGTATGTTTGGGAGTGAAAAGGGAACCCACTTCGTGTCGGGTCTTTGTCTCAATACTGTAGGAATGTCCAGATTTCTCAAACGAAGATATACTCGATGGACATCCGATTGCTTTGAGATGTATATTGGAACATCCAGAACCGATGTATTGACAAATGGTTTAAAATACCGATATTAACCAGTATCTCCGTGCTGCAGGATGACCCCAAATACGAGGTTGAGTTTGAAGGCATGTTGTTGTTGCCGCCTGTATGTTCAAGGTTCACGCTGTTATTTACACGGAAATTGTATGTGGAAATGACGGGACCTGGTTGACTTTGTTCTAGAATGAGAGGAGAATTATTCTCGTAAACTTCCTTCAGTCTCTCGTCCACAACATTGCGATCCTATGGTGCAGTGTCGTTCCTCCATGGCACTTCTTGCAAACCAGAGCCAACTTGATAATGTTGACGCATTCCGTGTGAATACAGATCGCGCTTCAGGTCCAGATGATATTCCATATCAATTTCTCAAGCACTTACCGGACTCGTCACTTACATGCCTTCTTAACATATTCAACCAAGTTAACGCTTCCGGAAAGATTCCAGATTTGTGAAGATTCCTGATTTGTGGACTAGTTGTGTATGTACAACTTTAGAACGAATGATAAACAAAAGACTGGTCGGTTTCTTGAGGCCAACGATATAATATCCCCTCTTCAAAGTGGTTTAAGAAACAGAAGAGGGACAAATGATCATCTCATCAGACTCGAGACATTCATTCGAGAGGCTTTCGCCAAGAATAAACACATTGTTGCCATGTTCTTTGATTTTGAGAAGGCCTATGACACTACATGGCAGTATGGCATCATGAAAGATCTTCACGACCTTGGCGTACGTGGAAACCTTCATAATTTTATATCTTATTACCTGTCAGACACTTCAAAGTTCGTGTTTGTTCAACTTTTTCTGAAACGTCTAAACAAGAAATGGGAGTCCCACAGCGCCAGTATTATAGATGACAAACGCCAGATGTCTACACTCAACACAGTAGGATTTAGTGTAGTAAAGCAAAGCCGAATACAATTATATATCCTGTGAGTTTCCTATAGTAATGTATTTCCTGATATTTTTAATACACATAAGATAGGGTAAACTTTGTTTTTTTATGAAAAAAACACTTTTTATTTTAAAAACTTATCAGTAATCAGAGCATGGATCCCGACTAAATTGTCTATAAAATGTCTCGGGGGGGGGGGGAAGAGTTTAGAGTGTTTTTTTTAGGTAAATACAGGGAAATAGTAAACACACAAATATTTAGTTTTTGCCTAAAAATAGAAAGTCAATATAGGTAAGCATAACATTTACTGTCATAAAAATATTTGTGATTGATAAGACCTACCTGTGTGACCTTGTTTGAATTCTTTGTGTTTTGTGGCAACCCCACATAAATGGTAGCCCACGCAAGACTCGTACGGGCAGGATTGATTCCCCTTATTACCACGATGGTGGCAGTTATCACAGACGGTCTTGGAAACATTGCCCCCAGGAAAATGGCCAGGGGTTTGGTGGTGTTGGAATGGATTTCAGTTACCTAAGTTCGTCCTTTTTTGTGTAAAAGGAGAATTGACAGCGAATCTCGAACATCGGATAGCCTGGTCATCTCAAGAGTCCAAATATCCAGGCGACTTTTCAGCTGTCAAATTTACTTTGGGTTGAATCATCGGCGACGATTCGACCTGGATGGTCGTTGCACTAGCCTGAGTATTGTTAGGCCTATTTGACGATTCGGCCACTATTATGCCTGTCGTAGTGGGCCTTTTTGGTTCTAAGGCCCCGTCGCTAAACAATTGTTTTGGAGCTGCCCCGTCCGTTTTTCTACCCATTGGGCTTGCTGACAAATGTTCATTTTTCATTCTTTGTTTTGACTCGGGAGTTTGCAGGTTTATGATTTTGTTAACCAGTTATCGATTGTACACATCTGGAATATTTAGTGCGTATACTTCCCTTGGACTCAGAAATCTCAAAGTTGCCTCGCTGGTCACTGATTTTACGTACAGTTTATTTTAAACGTCAACAGACATTTTGTTTTTTGCAATACACACGAGCCTTAAACAGAGGATGCACGAGGGATGAAAGTGAGTGTCAATCTCTGAAGCCGGGTAAACTTGCCCCGCCTCCTAACAAGCGGCTTAGCCAATGAAATGTCGTTTTACGTCTGAAGTCGGATACTTGACAGCATGACCAGCCTACCATGCTACCAACCAAATCACCGAGCGAGCGAGTTGATAAGCGGGAAACCCAACACTTGATGTGTTTCAACAGTAAGGATGACAAACGCCAGATGTCTACACTCAACACAGCTTTATCCAGAAAGGCGCATGGAATATCAAAACAGATACACACAAGAGTTCCAACCAAGGGGAGTTACTCTTACTGTAAGGTAGCGCACTACCAATGAACCAATCAATCGTACAAGTCGATACTGCCATATATAGTATATGGTGGCGCAGGGTGGAATACTACCAGTCACCATATTTGGTCTTAAAATCAATGTTAAAACATAGCTGTGGTGTCATCCATTGTTCTTTCTGTACTTTAACTGCGTTAGTATGGGAACATTACCTGTAACTGTCCCATATGTTACCTTTGGCTGTCTTATATGTGACTCTCTTATTGGACAGTCACTTATAAGATATAGGTAATGTCTCTATAATGCCCTACCCAGAACACAAAAGAGAAATACAGGCAGCCATGTTTTGAAATAGCTTATTTCAATTAACAATAAACACTACAGGAGAGTTAACTAGTTGAACCAAATGTATTCCAAGAAAAGGTGTCAACAGTCACAAAATGCCTCCACATATGCCATGTGTGTTCCAGATTTTTTTTTTTCGAATTTTAGAGTAAAACACATATCTGCAGAGCACTCTGATATTTTTTGGAGATGACACTGAACTCGAACCTTGTACCTCTGAACTGATATGCACTAGCTTGTCATTACAGGTACGCTTGTATGCTCTAATGGCTGATGATCTATGGCCAGTTTTTTCGGCCACTAGCTCCTCATCCACATCAGCAGCATACAATTTTGTGGCTGCAGTTGCACGGAGGGAATGATTGGTGAAAAACCCAGTACATCCTGCGATCTTGCAGAGTCGTGCCACTGTCTGTTTTAATTGGTGGATGCCAACATGGGAGTCCGAGTACCAGCATTCAGCAAAAGGGTATTTTCGTGGGCGTTGCTACAGAGCATCACACTTCCCATTCTTAGGTCTATAAACATAAAAAGGTATCTTAAAGGCCAAGGACGACCTAGTTTAAAATCCCACCGGACAGCAATTAGGGAGGGGGAGGGGGGAGGCGGGGCCTATCTACAGCATGGGTTGCTAGGGCCACATACATACCACACACACTCATAAAAGGGGATGTAAACAAATCAGAGTCTGAAACCAACTGTAAACGGTAAATCAATGTTCTCACCTTTTGCACATCTGCAAATCAAGCCTCCTTTGTAAAGATGTCTTAAATCATAGGTCCAATATTTCAGTGTCATTGTTCATATTATGTTCAATGTAAGCAAATAAGTAAATAATCTACAGGTATCACATATATTTGATTGTATGCACTCAGTACTGATATAATGATTCTACGAAGCGTTTCCAAATGTTAGTTCTGTAATAGTAGATTGGTTCCTTGTACACCTTTTCCCCTCTAGATGACCTCCAAGCATTTGGTACACGGGGTTTTGAAACAGAAGTATATTTCCTATCCACATTGTCGTTCCAGTGCAGTACAGCCAACTGTGATCTCACAAGATACTGATCGTCACTAAATGATATCCTCTTATCTTGAAATATGTTCATTACATTATTGAAACTTTCCACATAGAAAGTGTCCCTAACTAAGATGTAATCCTGGGGATATTTGTAGATAACTGAACTTCTTATAACTCCAAGCAACATTTTAGCTGCAACATCATCAAGGACCTGTCTAGAAGGTTCATAATTCTTATCCGTTTTGCACCTGCTGGATTGATGACATCCCGAGTGGTCGTTCTGGTAATGTGCTACAACATTTGTCAAACTGTTTTTCAATGTGGTTGGATTTCCTTCACTGTTTTTCAGACACCAGTTGACATGGGTTGTTACGGGTTCAATGTTATCTTGAAGTAAAGGGGACCAGATTTTTCCTTTTTTGTATGCTGGACCGGACGACACTGCCTTCAAACCCTTTTTCAACGCCTTGGTTGCATGCCATGGGTCGTTTTGGTTGATAGTGCCAGAATCTCTCGCGAGTTTATTTATGGACAGATTCCTGTCATGTGTGTGCACATTGATTGTAATGTCCTTTTCTGTCATTTTTTCATAAAATCTATTTGTCCCAACTTTTTCATGCCTTTGGGATACTGGGTCATCCTTTGTTGTTACATGGATGTGTTCCAGAACTTTGTGAGTTTCATATCCTATGGCAACTATACTAGAGTTTTTGCATTTTTTCGCCAGCCGTGTCGAGCATCTGTCATGCTGTCAATTCCTTCATCTAGTTGTTCATAGCTAAAACATTCCTCATCCAAAGCATGGGTAATGGACTCTTCGTATTCCTCTGATACATGATTTTTGTATCTATCAAAGTATTTTTTTTCTTTTGTCTTTTGTCAACTGCCCAAGTCAAGCTCCTTCTGTGAACCTCTTATATTGAATTGGCAAAATACCACTACATTCCATGCCATGAAACACTCTGTAGTTTACAAGAAATTCATTGTCTGGTAAATACGGAGAAGATGACCAAAATATTGAATGGTGTTTGTCTTTAGTACAGGAAAGACGTATGGATGCTGCATGACCTTTAAGAGTTATTTTTTTCATCGTTAGCTTTCCTTCACAGATTTTAGAATGGTCCCCTGCTACTTCACACAGTCTTGTCACAGAGGATTCTGCTGTCAAGAAAATCTTTTGATCCGCATCCTTCTTTTCAGTCTGCTTGAATGTGCAGAAGTTTGGTATTGTATTGTATTTGTCCTTCTCTTTGTCGTGTAAGTAGTTGTGTAACAAGCTTTCCATAATATCAGTTATTTACTGGATGTCCCAAATTTCTACAAAGAATATCTCTCACTTTTTGTAATCCATCCAAAATGTTTCTCTTCGCATTCTCATCTCCGGGTATTTCTATCCGATAATTTGGAGGTTTTTTCCTCGCTTTTTCCATCGTAACACTTTTAGATGTACATACTCAAAAATACTGACCACTTGGATAAAGTAAGCTACATTTGTGACTATAGGACTGATCTGTTACCTGTACTTGTATATCTATCTTTACCACATGAAGCTCTATGGGGCTATTTTTATCAATATTGAAATAATCTATAATGAATGTCCAATTACTTCATATTTAATATAAATATTGTATGGCCGTATTGTCAAAATGTGTTCTCTTTAATAAAATATAAGTTTCCTTGCAATAAAGGAAAAAAGTAAGATCATATGGTTTATTTTTTCAATTCCCCCACATGTCACCCCAATCTTGCGAACTTGATATATTGCATAATTCTCCCTCCGGCCATGGGGCAGTATGAATCTCTCACAGTATCAGGTTATCAGCCCCTCACTGAGTTTTCAGCCAGCATGGGGGAAGGAGAAAGATTTTCTGTGACCTTGGTTGTAAATGAGGAACAAAGAAATGCTATTAGCCAACTTTTCCAGGAGAAACATTGGGAATATTCAGAGAAAAATAATGAGGGAGATTGTCAAGATGAAAGTGCTAGTATCACCCCTGATACAAGTAACCAAGTAACCTGTTGTGGATTTACTATCCCCCAGGATACCGACTCAGATGAATGCCAGTATTCTTTATGCAGTCCTTGTATTACAAACGAGAGAAATAAACAACAGTGGTGGGAATTAAGAGAAAATCCCCAAAACAGGAAAAATAATATCATAGGAAAGAATTATGCAAAAGATTTTGGACCATGTTATATCACAGAGGAGCACGGAGTGATCAGCGATATCAGGATAAAAAGAAGCAAGCTCTGGGAATTCAGACAATGGGAGGAGAAGGCGGGATATAATGCCAGACTGTGTGATAAAACTGGTCAGATTCTTGTTTCCTGACCCTGATAGTATGGAATATATGGGTCATTTGTGGAGATAGATTTGTATTATGTATTTGTTTCGGGGAGTGGGTGTAATATGTTTATGACGGTGGTAATTGGATTAGCATTCCTGTGTATGTGCCTAAGGGATCCAGTTTCTTGACATTGCCGCCAGATGTTGATAAGGTAGGGGGTTTTGTTTACTCAGCATGCGTAGCTAGGACCATAGCAACAACACAGTTGTAAACTTCCGCTATCAATTTCCGGTAAGGCCAACCGGCAATTTCAAATTTGACTGACAGCTTAGAAATTGTAACAGAAAAAAAATAACAATAGGAAATCAACTTAATAAGAATTTTGTTAAGAAAGTGATAACAACATTCGGATTCCTCACAAAAAAAATATGTAGCCATGCCAAAATCTGTGTCAGACCTTTTATTGAAAAACATGAATTTGGAGAAATTCTTTCTCTGAAGTGAAGGCAGTCAGATTTTTTTATTTCCTCCATTTTCCCGAGTTGTCTCCCTTTTATACCCCACCCTTGGCCTTTATTAAGAAGGTGGATAAACAGTACAGCAAAGTGAAATATGCTACAGTATTTCTGTCTAGCATTAAGGTCTGACCATTCTTATTTAATAATGTTTAGCGACAAAAATAACAGTAATGAGAAACAATAATACAATAAAATATCCCGAAAACATAGTCATACATGTAAATAAACCATGAAAAAAATAAACGGAGTAGGAAAAATACCGTACAAGTTTGTGTATACATAGTTGATGACATGGTGACTCAGATCACTAGAATCTGACAAAATAAAAGCGCTAAAATGTAGCAAAGGGAATTTTGATGCACCTATGACATTGTCCGTAGGAAGTAGGTCAGATTTACAATGGTGGATACAAAACATTGAGAATTAACAAAACGTAATATCTCATGGACCTCATGAGATAACACTAACATATGATGCCTCTAAAGGAGGCTGGGGTGGCATACCAGCAAATGGTGATGACCAGACTTTGGTAAAAGCAGGGGGAAACTGGTCCCTGACAGAGTCTCAGGAGCATATACATTTTCTTGAACTTAAAGCGGCATGGCTTACTCTCCTAGCTTTCTGTAAGAATGTTTCAAACAAACATATTAGAATAAATTTAGACAATACCACAGCTATCGCTTATATCACAAACATGGGTGGCAAAACTCCTCCGTGTAATAGGCTTGCCAAAGAGATTTGGTAATGGTGTATACCAAGAAAGATTTGGTTATCAGCAGCTCACGTATCTGGCTGCGAGAATGTCGAGGACGATGCAGAAAGTCGTTTAGAACATGACAATACGGAGTGGCAACTTGATAACAAAATATTTGCCAGTCTAACCGAAATGTGGGGTACTCCAGACATAGACTTATTTGCTTCCAGGCTTAACAGTCAGCTGCCAAAATACACATGCAGTGGATGCATTTTCACTGGTTTGGACTCAATATATTTATATTTTCTCCTCTTTTTCTCTGATAGGGAAAATTTTGCAAAAGATTTGTGAAGAGAAAACTGAGGCAATTCTCATTGCACCCTATTGGTCAACACAACCTTGGTTTGCTAGATTAGCACGTCGTTTGATTGACTGTGTTTTCATTTTACCCAGGGGGATACTGAGCCATCCACACATGAAACCACCAAAACTACCAAACTACAAACTGATGGCATGTCACATTTCCAAGGATACATCGCGGAGATACAGTTATCGAAAGAAGCTGAAGACATCATGTATCATGGAGGAAAGGAACGATCCGTCAGTATGAGGTCTAAACGACTCAGTGGGTACATTATGCAAGTGAAAGAAACTTTGATACCAATACACCCACTTTGGGAAACGTGATAAACTTTCTGACCAGGCTATATCACAAAGGACTAGGATACAGTGCAATAAACACTGCCCGCTCATCCCTGTCAACATTTATTCAGATTGATGGACAACCAGTTGGTAATCAGCCCATGATTAAACGATTCCTCAGAGGTGTCTTTCAGCTGAGGCCGGCGTTACCCAAAATCAATGTTATATGGGATCCTCAAATTGTGTTGGAACATTTGGAAGGAATGCGTGTAGAATCATTAAAAAACTTAACATTTAAAACCGTGGTTCTTTTAGCTTTGCTTACTGGACAAAGAGCACAGACCTAACATCTTCTATATAAGAAATTTGACTTATGATGGAACTTGTTTGAGGAATCACGGCCAGGTTATCACCAGAATGAAATAACATTGGAAAAATTCCAGGCTAATGACAAATTGTGTGTTATGAGTACAGTGCAAGAATACATACATAGAACAAATACTCTGAGAGGTGGTTCCAACAACCTGTTTATCAGCTACCATAAACCTCACAAGGCTGTGACTAAGGCTACACTTTCCAGATGGATCAAGTTGACCTTACAAAAGGCTTGTGTGGACATGACAATTTTCACTCCTCGGCAACTTTGAGGGCAAATATACCTCTCAACACAATTTTAAATACTGCTGGCTGGAAAACCTCTTCCACGTTTGCAAAATTTTATGACAATGTGAAAGGTAGCATGGGATTCAAGTTATCGGAAATCTCATAAGATAGCACAGCTATCTCTCGATATATCAAAAGGATTTCAAATTGTGTACACGTGTGTAATATACAACTAACTGACATATATAGTCCATCCTTTGTGCAACCTCATGCACCTTGGAGTCTGTGACACTGTGTTCTGTAGATAGTTAGTTGTTCCTTCATTTGATTATTCAAGACTTTGTTCGCTATGCAAGAAGACATTTTTTGATTTTGAAATGTATTTTGAGACTTTGTTGATGATAACTACATGATGATGACCTCTCATGGGTTATTTTGTTCATATCATATTATGATTTTATAACTGTGAAATTTTCTTGTTTTATTTTTTATCTTTCGTGAACACTCTCTTTAAACATCTCATGTGGTCCCGCAGTACCAAACAGATGTGAATGACAGAATTCTAAAATTAAATGAGACTTACCTGTAAGTTGAAATTTGATTGGAATTCTGTCTTCACATCTGTTGGTACGAAGGGATCACATGCCAACCCAGGTCATTAATTTACTACCCACCCTGTTTAGCATTTCACTGCTATACATTATTATTGGTGGTTTTGTGTGATCCCTAGTTTAAGTGTTCACTTAAACCTTTAAGTATGAATAATGAAGCTGCGCACGCATCTCATGTGATCCCTAGGGTCGTACCAACAGATGTGAAGACGGAATTCCAATCAAATTTCAACTTACAGGTAAGTCTCATTTAATTTTAGAACTTATGTGGCTTTTCTCCCATGCATTGTATGTTATCAGATAGCTAAGGTACACAACCGGTAACACAGATGGCACATTGACACAGCCGGTATGTATTTTCACCACAGCCATAACATTTACATGGCTCCTCTACGTCTTGTACCAGTAGATAACATTTTTTAAAAAACCTTTATCACAGATATTACACGTATTGGGTCGTCGGTACATATTTTTTGTACAACCGTGCACTAGTAGAAAAATGATTTTACTTGCGTTACGGCATAATTTAAAAAAAATCTTGTTAAAGGTTGTTTCCACAAGGTATTAGTGACATAAACAAAGGTGTTTCTCATGAGATTTTGAGTCGCACATCGGCTACCATACTGATGTGTTTATATAGATGTGTAATTACACTAATGGAATGAACAAACTATGCACATATACACACCAGGTATTCCGATACCACGAACAAGAACACTGTATCTTTAGAAGACCTGACTTGCTCCTATTGTTTTAATTCTTTAAATGCAAATACTTCAGAAAATGAAATACATGTATATGTGCCACTGCCCGTGGTATACTGTATGGCAAAAACTCTTCGTTGTGTATAAACATTCGTGGTTTTGGTGGATGCTATTGAACCATGCAGAAACATACAACGAATATGCATGCTATACGTGTCTACTGTTTGCTATGATATCCACGAAAGTTTGTACCACGAAACGATCTAAATAGCTTCAAACCACTAAAGAAAGTAACCACGAACATTCCGTGTTATACAGCAGTGATAAGTGTACGTATTTTACCACGAACATTCCGTGTTAAACAGTAGTGATAGGTGTACGTATTTTACCACGAACATTTCGTGTTATACAGCAGTGATAAGTGTACGTATTTTACCACGAATATTTCGTGTTATACAGTAGTGATAAATGTACGTATTTTACCACGAACATTCCGTGTTATACAGTAGTGATAAGTGTACGTATTTTACCACGAACATTTCGTGTTATACAGTAGTGATAAGTGTACGTATTTTACCATTTGATCACTGTTTGAAGCAGCACTCTCAATTAAAATCGTTATATTTTTTACTAGTCTGATAAATTGTACATCTTATAGTTGGTTTCTTTTGTGTTCTATACTCTATGATTTTATCCTCTAGATTCTGAGGTCTAAGTCCTGACAAAGTTTAAACATGTTGTGGTTATGTTCCTACAGCCTAATGCATTTTTTTCTTGTTCTGTCCTCCGATATATATATATTATCACAAGCAGTTTTTATGTAATAAATCAACTGCATCTATTACGTACCAAACTATTTTGTGGGTTTCTTAGTTCTAAAGTGGTTTTCTCTTTCTTGGTAGTAATTTCTCCGAATCCTCGACCTAAGATGATAACATGTCGAAGTTGATTTAGTGTTCATTAGGTTGCTCTGAAAATCCACTTTTTCTGTGATATAACTGTCGACTGCTGACGTTCAAATGAAGGGTTGCAAGTGATGCGGGTTAATAAAGACTGGGCAAGTTTTAATGGTCGCCTTTGTGATCGTGCTGGCCATTCTATTATCGTGATCATTCCATTTCTTTGTGTGAAATGATCAATATGTTATTACATTGCTCATTTACCCCTGCAGGTCGGGGATCGGGAAAAGAATGCACCTGCTGTTACCCCACATGTATCGTAGGAGGCGACTAAGGTGAAACCACCTGCAGAATTGGGAGGGGATTTGCTTTGGTGTCCTCTACTTTGGGACACAAAATAAAGCGACCAAAATAAATCTGCTGCGCCAATTGCAATATTTGGGATCTTGATCTTTCTTTCTACTTCTAACTACCTTTTATTTCATAGCGCCTTGCTTGGCAACACCTCACTTTTGGCTTGAATAATGAGCGTTCGCCAAGATGATGAAGACAATGGGACTTACCAAAGTCCTTAAAAATGAAAGTTGTTATTCCCTGCTTAACGTTCAGCATTTAGGGGAATGGCAATAACTGGTTCACCCGTTGTCAGTATAATGTGACCGGGCGGAATGCTATTTTGGGTGCCTTCGGCATGGCATTTCAGTGAGATAGCACTATATCAGATTCGCGCTATCACAAGGAGGCAAGCACACCCTGTCTCCTGCATATACACACACAAGCACGCATACATAACACACACTGAGGCACGTCCTTAAATGACCTTAGATGTTAATAGGACGTTAAACAAAATTAAACCAAACCAAACATTGCTCATAACAGTGCCTTGTAGTTTCTTTTTTACTGTCCTTGTTCTCACTACGAGGTCCCTGTTGTGATTGAAAGACACGTGACAATGGAACTTTGTCCTTTTTCTGTAAGGATGTTAATGTTCACTTTTCTAGGTTAAATATCAGAATTAACATAATTTACAGTAATGACCTCGATTTTGACCATTTTCTACTTCGGGTTCTGTGGTTTTTAAGTCCTTACTTCCAACTGTGTCCGGCAAACGGCTGGTAACAGGTATATCCTGATCTTCATCTTTGACCGCCGATATTAAAAAAAAAGACAAATATTCTAAAATCGGCAGTTGTTTCTAGGTCACCTCCAATGCGAGAAGTAGCCCCGCCCCCTCTTGTACAATAACCGACATATTGTTCGGTTCCTATGACAAAGCCAATACGATTTCAACGTCTTGGTTTATAAAATTAGGAAATACTTTAACTATTTCAGCACTTAAGATTATATTTTGTACACAAATAATAATAAAAAAAACATTAATTCGATACGATTATCTTGGGCCTTCTTGTAGGCATTTTTCTAAGAAAACGATATAAATTTAACGTTATCGATGACATAGCAAATACGATTTCAACGTCCAGATTTATAAAATTTGGAAATAGTGTAATTATTTCAACACTTAAGATTATATTTTGTACACAAATAATAAAAAGACTAATTCGATACGGTTATCTTGGGCCTTCTTGTATGCATTTTTCTAAGAAAACTATCTAAACGTTATCGATGACATAGCAAATACGATTTCAACGTCCAGATTTATAAAATAAGGAAATACGTTAACTATTTCAACACTTAAGATTATATTTTGTACACAAATAATAATAAAAAAACATTAATTCGATACGATTATCTTGGGCCTTCTTGTAGGCATTTTTCTAAGAAAACGATATAAATTTAACG
>JAUMHH010155247.1:0-36448 GCA_032359455.1 Chlamys rubida | reverse complement strand
TAAATATAAATTACTTAAAATTAGCAAATAAATCGGTAAAAACGAAAACACAAGTCAACAAACATCGATTGACGATTGTTTATCAATGACATTTATAATTTTATGAAAAATAAATTTGATGCCAAACTTTTATTTTTTAGCCTAATGTTCTTCAATTTTCAAGTTCCTTATTGTCATTATTATATATTATAAAATACATGTGTAACTTATCGCTTCAAAAGTTTAGTTTGATCCATCCAGAAATGCATAATAAACGGTTTAACAGTCGATTTAATCAGTTGGGGTGATCAAGCTTTCGCTTTCGTTTCATAACATTGGCCGCCATCTTGGATCTGTGGCGCGCCAAAGAACTGACCCCAGTAAGGAAAAAAATCGATTTTCTTACACTTTCCGGAATTGTCCAGTGTATTAGTATACATCAAAAAAACAAGAAATGTCTTAATTTATGGGAGCATGCGGTGTCAGCATTGGACTCGGCCGTTTTGTGGAAAATAATCGTAATTCATTTTTTCAAAATTCCACTACAACTTAACCCTCCGCCATATTTAACATGTAAGGTATAGTTCAACCACGAGAATATCGAATGAAGAATCTGTGTCAATATTGAGCTTGCAAGTATAGTAGAAACATTCAAAATCCTCGGGAATAAAACCGGTACGGATTTCAAGCGTTTTCGTAAGAGCTAAAACGAGTTATCCGCCCTTTGCTTGGGCATCGCTACTACTGTAGTCTATTTCAGTATTTACACTTACTGCTGTTGCGTCGGTTTAACTTTTATCAATGTATGTCAGTAACATATAGTTTCTTTACATACTAAGACATTAAGAAGACAAGCTGTACCAACATCACATCATAAAATTATGCTTATGAATTTGCTAAAAAAAGATCGCTACCTTGTCTGCAGTTCTGATTCTGTTTACAATTTCCGTGGCAACACCATCTATGTCAGTAAGACGCTTTGATTTGTTTGAATTATTTAAAACGCTCAGTAGATCGCGATACCAAGTTGGGACAGGGTACACAACTCTTCTTCGTCTTTTTAGGTCACACACACACACACAGATTTCTTTCGTGCAGCGCCTCGTCCATTTTACAATGAAATTTGCGAATAAATCAAAATCAAAATTAATTCAAATACGGTTACTGCCAATAATTAAACGACAGATTAAGACACAAAGTTGCAATGCCTTTTCTCGTCCTATATAAATACAATTAAAGTTAGATTACATGTATACATGATATATGAAAGCACTTTTTATTGCAAAATATTTCGTAAACGAATCGTACACAGGTTTTCAACAAATTATGAAATTATTATCTGACAATAAACATAAGGATTACAATACATGTTACACACTGCAGAGCCGGATCCGTTGGAACAGTTTATGAGATTAATAATTTGTGCAGCCTGTTTGAGACCGCAGAAATAATAGTGATGAAAAAAAGTATAAACGTAACAGAAATAAAGCAAATAATATGATTTAAAAAGTCAAAGAGTTGGTTTGGGATTTGTTTTTCTTTATAATCATAATTATATATTTTTATAAATCTGACGATAAGTTCGTGCATTGAAATTCCCCCGCCGTTCGGACGTGAACATTTGTTGGGGTCACATGCCCGACCACTTGGATTTTTTCCAGGAACTGCGTTTTCCTCTTGTTCTCCCCTGCGCATTTTCATCCTGGCCAACCGGAGTGATGTAGTATCTTGATCTCAACACTATTCTTATTTTAATTAAAAGTATCTTTACTGTCATGTCTGGTGACTTTGTAGGTAAGGTTTTTCTCGTAAATGTGATTATCTCCCTTTACATGTTATATTATAATATGTTATTTTTAGCTAATGTTTCTTTTTTACATGAATGTGACTTCAAACAGAGTTCCTTGTACCTTGTTATATCTTTTTAATTTGTGTAAAACTTGTATCATCATTGTTTTAAAATAAATAAAGTTTAATATTATATCTATTAACGACCCCGGCAAACTGTGACAAACTTGTATCACCATTTGACAAACAGACGAATTACATTATCTTTGAAATCCATGCTACAGCCTTATAGAAGTACATTATACAGAAGACATCTAAAAGTATTAGACATAACCAAACTATCGGAAACGAGCGCTGCTGGAAAGGTCTTAGAACGTTAAAATATGCAACGAAATCTCCCAACTTCTGGCTAGCTATATAGTATCAGGCCTATATAGGCCTTTATCCCGAAAAATTAAGACATTGTAAAAGGTCGTGCCAATCTTCAAATAAGAAAATAATTGCAAAGTGTCAAATTACGTGCCCTTACCTTAGGTTTATCTTTGTCAGAGAAAAGTTTTGAACGAGTGGTTTATAAGCATCTTTGCAATTATCTTAATGAAAACGGATTGTTTAACAGATATAAATAAGACTTCTTTCCGAATCATTCGTATTCTCATTAAATTATTAAAACGCATCACTCTCTTGATTACACGAACACAAAGCTCCTGTAATTTGTGATTTGTCAACATGCAGGATTACTTCTTAAACTTTAAACGAAATGACATTTCTGGCAGTACCTTATCAAAATGAGGTTTCGATAATATCAGAAACAGAGTATTGGTAATGAATCCATGTCTTTAGCACAAGGATCTGTAATAGAACCACATTTATTCTTACAAATAATGTGATTTCTCAAGGATCTATACTGTGACCACCTTTATTCATACAATGCTCTAAATAACTGACTATGAATGATTCATTTTTTGCTGCTTTTTTAAGTATAGAAAATTGTATTAGTTAATCTCAATCGTAATTTTTGTTGTGACTGAATAAGTGCATGTCAAGAATCAAAATGATGTGTTTTACTATTGGTGTACTGGTGTTCACAAAATTCATACATTTCGTATCAATTTAACGCACAGTAAATCTAGACTTTACTTTGCATACATCTAAATAATATGAAAGTAAAATCTAGTCATATCAATGGAGTTTTCATAGTTTCAAGAAATGCACCAGTTAAACAACGTACGTCTTGTGTAAGGGGAACCTGATACATGTTCGTCTGATATTTAGCTTTTAACTGGGCATGACAAAAAGCAACCCTACGACTGACAACACTGAAAACAGAAGGAAAAATAAGATATTTCATATAAGTGTTTGTTATTGTATCACCAACTAAGTTGATGTAAGCGACAACTCCTTGTATGGATTTCTATCATTTCCTTTCCAAACTATTGTCTGTTTACTGTCAGGATTTCCCTTGCTACATACATCAGCTCTTTATATTACAATGAGCCACGAATAACAAATCACAAAACGATATTTATTTTTTTGTATTTGACATGTTCTTTATTGGTTGAAACAAAAACTCAGCGTTTTAAAAGCTTCATCAAACACACCCATGTCCTCTACAAAAACAATGTACATTCCCAGTATTAGCTAGTTGTGTTTTATACATGAGGACATCGACCGACGGGTCAACAAAATAGATAACAAGCGGTCATCGCCGTCACTGTGGCCTACTTACAGTAGCCGTCAGCTAGCCTCGTATTATTTATTTGTTATCAACAGGTTGTACGTCTTCTATGGCAACTATCGGCCTCCCCGTAGACGATAGTTTCAAATGACCACGCTATATATAGATATATATATACAGCAAATTCGTTTTTTATTTCAGAATATTTTATTGTATAAGTCTTACATACAAAAGGAATTGGGCAACAGACAAAGCATATACAACTCCACCCTCTCCATTAAATATAATCAATGCTTACCTATAATGAAGTAGAAATATACAGCCTTTTATCAAAATACAGAAGTATTAACATGAAATAATATTAAATATTATTGAATCACCAAATTTTATAAGTGATATGAAGCGGTTGCTACAAACTGGAGTCCCTCCATTCTGAGCTGGAAGCCAAGGACAAGCAGACCAATACCCGCTACAACAAATACGCTTATTAAAAAATAAGAAACAAAATATAATAAAAACGTTTAGTACTCAAAATATATCTCTAAATCGTCTCCAAAATAGAAATATTCAAATTAACGTAAAATCTTTGACAGCCATGGAATACTATCATCACTTAGATCAGATATGGTGTTAATGAAGGATTGTCTTAGGTTCATATAAAAACGACAATGGAGGAAGAAGTTATCACAATCTTCAATGGGATAACCACAATAAAGCACATTCCTGGTACTGTTTCCTGTTTTTACCGTCAAGACTTTTCAGCTTCTCACACTGGTAAATGTAAGGGTCCTGCATGGTTCATTATCTCGAGCCTTGACTATCATTATAAAAACCCGTATCTTGCAGTCGAAGTCATTTTTATCGTATTATGTTCTGCCTATTCTCGATGCCGTTTCCAATTACCTGCATGTCTATGTCTGAAACACTTGCTCACGAGTACTTAAACATTATATCAAGCGTAAAGATGCATGTATATCGTATCTAAGTACCCGGCTGTTGTTTCACACATCTTAATTATTTGTTTTTATATTTTGACAAAAACGTGACGTGTCTGTCTCTGAGCATAGAGTAGACACACTCTACACGTTTATAGTCTAATGGAGTGCGTATATAGTCTCGTTATGAAAAAATAAATAAACAATCGTCAGTCTCAGTGTACGTTGTTATGATTCCCGTCACGTTTGATAATATTTGGTTGCATTAAGTTGTATACAGATACAGTTTCTTTTACTTCCCAATGCTCAAAAAGATCCATGTTCAAATCTCTTTTTTTGCGGTAATGCATCTTCTGACCTGAGTTTCATGATACAACGCAGAATGTAAAAGCAAGGTGAGCGCAAGAAGTTCAGAAATATTTTGACGACAGCCAGTCATTTGGTGGAAAGTTTGATAAGCGTGTTTTTGTACTTACATACACAAAAAATATATAATTTACACGGCCAAATATGCAGATGCATATACCTGTGTTGATGGGTATCCCGATGACTAGCCCGAGTTTCCTCTGGCCTCGACACCAGACTCAGACATTTTGACAGATAGATGTCCCACACCAGACATCTATCTGTCAAAATGTCTAAGTCTGGTGTCGGGACAAGAGGAAACTCGGTTGACCCGAGGACGTGCGCAGAGACTATTTCGACAGAATTTGGATGTTCAGGTATATGGACTAATATCTCAGACGTTCCGTAATATCTCAGTAAATTTATGGAAGAGAACTCATCTTGGCAACTATTGCACTGATGCCTGGTTTCCTCGAAATTTTTCGCCGTTTTTTTATTGCAGCCCACAGCATGAATAACAACCATTGCTTCAGATGACAATTGGAACTCTTTTACATTTACAAGCGTGATAGCCTGTGTCTGATATCACACGTGCACACACATGTAAGTCCCCTTATATTTGTTGATGACTATTGACACCCATGCAGTCACACTGTGAATAGTATTACACAGTCTTCATTGACATTGACCAACATACGTTATCAGTGAGCTTATCTCGGCTAGCCGATTACCTAGCCGCGTTTGTGTATAAAAGTATTTCCACTTAATAACATTGTAAAGCATCAATTACACTGAAATCGACATGTCCACCGACGTGAATCTCATTGTAAGGAACGCCCGCCAGGTTGTGCTGGTGCGAAGGGACCCCACCCTGAAGGTGTGCGGGGAGGACATGAAACAGGTAGACACCTTGCAAGAGGAAGACGGGGACGGGATCAGTGTCGTGTCTAACAGGTAAGTAATCTAACAAACGGTCCGGTCAAAGGGGATATACATGTAGACGCCCTCTTCCGGAACTTCAAAGGTTTCGCTTTCCACGATTGTTTGATTTTGTTTTGTTAACGTCCTATTAACAGCTAAGGTCATTTGAGGACGTGCCTCCGTGTGTGTTATGTATGCGTGCATGTGTGTATGTGGGCCGGGGACAGGGTATTTTGGTGTAATTGCCTCCTTGTGATGGCGCAGATGTGATGCCGACATTATTGTGCTATCTGATCACTGACATACTATGCCGAAGGCACTTAGCGCAGCAATCCGCCCGGTCACATTATACTGACAACGGGGGAACCAGTTATTGCCATTACCATTAATGCTGAACGTTAAGCAGGAAATAACAACTACCATATTTAAGTAGGCTGGGGATAAAAAACCATTGCCTTCCTCACCTGGTCGATTGCTCAGCATTAAAGCCAAAGGTGTGGTATTGCCAAGCAAGGCGCTAGGTAATAAAGGAAGTTAGAAATAGAAAGAAACCGCTTTCCATGAACATACTTTCTCTGCACCCTTGGGATATTTAACGACAATATCGAAGGCTTGTGGTAAGCTATTTGATTGGTTTCTGGTATGTAACATTTACAAATCGCTAGGCTGACACCTGTCTTTTAAAGATTTAAAAGGAGCTAAATCAAATTCAAAGTCTATTGATGTTGTCTAAGACATCAGACAAGTCTACTTGTATCATTCCCAAGGTGATACATAAAGAGCCAACGGTTTTGCCATGGCATACTCCAAGAGTGCAGGGAAGATACGCATATCGAAAGCGGAACCCTTGCATTTCCAAGAAGTACGTTATCTAAAAAAGCGTTAAAGGAGTGGATTACAAAATCACAAATTAAGTGCTAGTTTCTTCACTGCAACCAAACGTTTGTTGCTCTATGTATATTCTAGTCTATTTTTTAATGCTGTTGTGATATTGGACAATTTCGATTAACTATATGCGTCTTATTTAACAAACGACGACGTCAGTTCCTTAATTTTCATTTTGACAATCATCGTGTGGCATTTTATACGTGTGACGTATTAATGATTTATTCAGTTTAATGTTAACCATCGCTATTCTGGTGACATTCAAAAGATTTTTGAAAATTATCCTGTATTCATAAAATGTATACAATAAAGTACCGGTTCGTATGGCTTGAATGGCAGAACAAACACTAGGTAGCCATTTGCCATTGTTTCATTTTGGAGGATATTTTCGACTCGTCAGAGTTTTTGAATTCGTCCATTGATTATTTGTAATGTAATACCCCCTTTAGATATATCCACTCAAGTCGTAGCATAGGCTATATTGACGATAACAATGTTTTAAGTTTTACTTTTGTATTTCGTTATATTAATTTGTGCTCAGCTGTGGAAAGATAGTGTTCATTGGAAAAGAGTCTGAGCGGAAACGGAAATACGTCGAGAGGGAGACTACCCGCATCATTGACGCTTCAGGGAAATGCGTGTTGCCGGGTAAGAACTTGATATTGATGGTGTAAAGGACCTTTAACGTGACTACAAGATATTATTTTAAAAACGTAATTGTGCTCGTGTACATGTGGTTATAATTTTGAAATACTTGTGTGACCATCATGATTATTTTGAAGCAACGCCATGCATAAGATAAAGATATACAGATGTAACGTTAGATATGACTACTTAATGTAAAATCAGGTTTGTGAACATCTGAATCGTTTTGGTTCTTCCTCATTTTAGGATGTAATATCCTTCGTTAGGGAGACTACCATCTTTCGTTCGTATCTTAAACCAATTTTTGCATTTTGTAGAAACTTTATTCTTATACGATCCAAAAACAGCCTAGCCATGTATAAGTCTAAGAACACGATGAATGACCAAGACGATCATAAAGAGCTTTTACGAATAAATTACTTTCTAAAGACGAAAATTATGTTGTACGCCCTATGTTAGTGATGACTTCCCGATGGTATGGTCAAGCTGGTACCCCATTGTACATTGTATATCCGACACTCTCCAGGCTTCACTGTATCTATCGAGAAATGCTAGATACATTGTAACATACAGAAACCTTCCTCCAAGAGTTCCTGGATAACCCGTTAAATTTCCCAGATGAAAAATCGCTTAAAGTGTACATATATCTCGTATCTTTATATTCAGCTTATAAAAAAGAAAAGATGAAAACATTCATATGATTAAAAATGATGTTGTCTTTCATTTAAAAATGTCCTAATATGTTATCAGTGTTATTTGTATTCCACAGGATTTGTAGATGCCCACACTCATCCTGTGTGGGCAGGAGATCGTGTCCACGAATTTGCGATGAAAGTGAGTAGTGAGCTTACACTCTTATAAATAGACACGGTAGTCTGTTTCCACCTCAGAACATACCTCTATGAAAAGGTTAAGAAATGCAATTATTTTGGCATTGCACTGCATACCTCCTTCCGCTCTCTAAAAACCTCGCAGAAGAGTAATTCTGCTTAAGTAGACCTCATGTACCTCAAAACAGTTGCTACTATGTACAAACTTCGAGTTAAGAGAGACACGGTGGTCTGTTTCCACCTCAGAACATACATCCATGGAAACGTTAAGAAATGCAATTATTTTGGCATTGCACTGCATACCTCCTAACGCTCTATGAAAGCCTTGCAGAAGACAAATACTGCTTTAGTAGACCTCATGTATCTCAAACCAGTTGCTACTATGTAATAACTTCGAGTTAAGAGAGATATTCGAAATATTTTTTAAGAATACATTACAGCATGCCATGTAATTTGGAGTGAAGGGCAAAGGGATAAAGGGAGTTTTTCGTGTTTACAAGGCTGTATAACTCACATTCCAAAACAGGAAAATGGGGGAATGTTTTATGATTGCTTCAATATTCTGGAAACATAATGATACCAAATTCATGAATTTTGTAATGCAGCATACTGACGTCAGTGTGTTTTGTTCCTCATCAGCTTGCAGGTGCTACGTACATGGAAGTTCACAAAGCTGGCGGAGGTATTCACTTTACAGTGGAACACACGCGTAGAGCTTCAGAGGAGGAACTGTATGACGGATTAAAGCAAAGACTTAATTCGATGATGAGAACAGGGACTACATTAGCAGAGTGTAAAAGTGGTTACGGACTCAACAAGGAGACGGAAGTGAAGATGTTGAAAGTGATTGACCGGGCAAGAAGGGAGATCCCTATCGGAATATCGTCTACGTTTTGTGGTGCACATGCCGTTCCAAAGTAATTTTTTCTGTTTTTAAAATCGTTTATTTATCGTTACTGTATTGTTACTGCTGACGTTTTCGTTGCTTTTATCATATTATCTCAGAGATAAAATATGATTTAGAGTTTATATCATATTATACAATTATTAATCTTTCTGGAGGTCGATAGAGTGAATGTATTACTATATTTTGTGTCTCTACATAAAGGTATGTATAAACAATGTAATCGTGTATTACAATATTGCAATATGTATTTGTCAGAGGAGGAAATTCAGAAGACGCCACTAACGACGTCATTTCCGTCCAGTTGCCCTGTATTCGGGACATGATGGACAGGAAGGAGATACGCGTGGACAATATAGATGTATTTTGCGAGCAGGGCGTCTTTGACATAGATCAGTCAAGGCGAATTCTTACGGCGGGGAAAAACATGGGTCTGCAGCTAAACTTCCACGGAGACGAACTTCATCCGCTAGAGGGAGCTAAGGTAGGTATTTGTACTTTAATCTAAACATCATTCCAAAAGCAAATACATTGAGACATTCATTGAAAGGAAGGACTATTATATTTGCAACTTAAATTTATTAAGCTTATTTGCCGATGTTTAAGTGTATATTTCTTTAACAGAGTAGTTGTTTGCCGATAGATGTGCCGCTTACTTAACGGATGAAGATGTGTATGTATGTCCACTGTGGTCAAGTACAATGTATGAAGTAGGTTGGGTCAATGGCTCGCATACAATCAAGAATATCAATGTCACTTGTCCAACTGCAGAATAATAGTATGTATATGTTTTTCGTAGATGGGTGCAGAACTTGGAGCTTTGGCAATAAGTCATTTGGAGGAAATATCTGACGCTGGTATATCTGCCATGGCGAAGGCAGGTTCCATCGGTGTCGTCCTCCCTACAACTGCTTACATTCTAAGACTGAAACCACCACCGGTCCGAAAAATGATAGATTCCGGAATGGCGGTTGCCCTTGGCTCCGATTTCAATCCAAATGCGTTCTGTTCATCAATGGTTAGTCCTTTATACGTTTCCCTCATTTTCATGTTTCAATTTTGACGTTGTATATTTTTAGAAGTCTTGTAGGGACTGTCAATTTCTAAACACATAATAAACAGTAGATATGTGATATTATTTATTATACTTGTGATTTAGCCTCTCGTCATGCATCTGGCATGCGTCATTTTACGTATGTCCATGCCGGAAGTTTTGATTGCTGCCACTCTGAACGCCGCTGCTGCCCTAGGAAAGTCAGACACCCATGGATCTCTAATTGAGGGGAAATGTGCTAATATGGTGGTCATCGACGCTCCAAGGTAAGGGCATGTTTTTTTCTTTATTGTAATGCTCTGAAATAAAATTATAAATTAGGATTTAAAGGGGAAATACGCATACTTTATAGTACTGATTAACAAACATATTGTATTTATGTAAGTTATCCTCTTGGTTTTAAATGATATGAGAACCTACTGTCTTGTTAATTGTGTTTATTGTTTCAGTGCTGTATTGTTGACCGTTAATATAGCTTACGTGTTTTGTGTTCTTAATAACTGAATTATATGTTGCCTTCTTTCTCTATCTTTATGACTTAAAAGTGGCGTGTTCGCAGTCTTTGTAATTTACATGCTTTCTTGTTCACTGTTTTAACGATTCACATTCTGTCCTGTACAATATCTTAAGGATCTACATGTTGCCTTTCGCACCACCTGTATGATTTATATGTGAATAGTTCACTAGCTTGTCACTGTCTGTATACCTTTCTAGCTTGTTCGCTGTCTGGATCATATATATTCTGGCTTGTTCAATATCTTTCAGATGGGAGCACATCGTATACCAACTTGGTTTTCACAACAGTCTCATTGATTTTGTTATTTGTGACGGGAACATCGTGTATGAAAAGTGACCTATGTCTTATATCCAAACGTTTATATTTGTTGTCAGTATTGTTATATACATGTACCTATAGCTTTATACAAAATGGCATTAAAACATTGATATTAGCTTTTGTACTCTTATTCTTCATATATTCATAAACACAAAACTAAATGGTATCTTTCAATTCATGATTTGGACATAAAGATTGAAATATTTTCGTATTTCATGTCAGCTTTAGGGATCTTTGTACGAACCAAATGTGATATTGTTCTCAAAGAAATAGTGATCAAACTGAACAGAAACGATTAATAGAATTGTAACGATAAATACGCTTGGAATATAGCCAAATGGTTTTGGTAAGATAATATATTGTAATATTGAGATAATATCCGCACACCTGCAAGTCATTCCACTTATGGGGATATATACTTAGTTACCTGAATTAATTATAACATGTGTCCCTATCATATTCACCTGTAGGATATGTGTACTTTGGAACCTGTAATGGTAAAACGTATTTCACTTCTATACATGACTGTAGGGTATATAACGTGGTTTACTTGTTAAATTCGTATAAGTTGTCTTACGTAACTCCTAGATAGGCTGTCCATGCGTAAAATGTCAGGTGATTTTTTACCCTCAAGTTGAATTCATAAAAATACCAATCAGGACATGTGTCAATATACAATCTGATACAGCATTGTAAAAAAGATATCGATTGAGTAGCATATCATGCCAAGATCTGTCAATGGCCATAAACATTGGGTTAATTATTTAAGTTGTACGTTAGCTTGAATGTACTCTAGAAAAATGGAGGGGTACCAACATCATTTTTCTGGCATCTTAAAGTATGCTTTATACATTTCTGACAGGTCTCCCTTTCTACATAATTTGTTGCACTCTTGTATTTTGAATTAGAAAGGAGCAGTCAGATTATATTATTAGTTAATCGGAGCATTCATTAAAAAAACTTTTATTTCGATACGTTCAATATTTTTTTACTGAACGTCAGTGGCAGATATATTTTTTATTATCAAATAAATTAGTATATAAATGATAAGCAGTGGAAAAGTGACATTTGAAAGATTAATTTAAAGCTGAAATCATAAGGGAACCTTAAAATGTAATTTAGAAGCACACAGACACCTGGACGCCAGACAAGCTAATAACTGGATAATGATATACAAATAGTAAAAGAAAATTAGAGGAGAGCTGATTAATTTAAAATCAATTATCTTAAAAGTGTTTATTTTCTGACCCGTGCCCCTCAAAAGAAACAACTGTGGTCATCAAGGTTACGGCAAGCATCGGGTACTAAAAAATCCACTAGCAGTTTCTGCTACCTTGTATTTTAAAAGATGACCGTACAAAACACACACAGGTAATTGGACCTTTAAAATTTGGTTATAGATGCAGAATGGCAAAAAATGAATTACACTGATATTACATAACTAGGATTAGGAAATCAAGCTAACAAATTAAAACTACATGATAAGATATATAATAATATATGATAAGGACGTCAAGCTAACCATTCATCACAACATGATTAGATATCGTGTAACTAAGTCAAGGACGTTAAGCTAACCACACAGTATTCTATATCACATAGGCCAAAGGTTGATCAAATAAATTAGTATCAAATTGTCACAGGCCTGCCACTATTGTAAAGTATGATTATGCAACCACTCATTTGAATCGTTTAAGAGCAGTCTTCATAAATCTTACGGGCTACGATGGTAACAATTCTATAGCGACTCGACATGGGTTAGTTTAATACAATACAGAGAAGTAAACATTTTCAACACATGTGGTAAAAGATTTGAGATAATATCATGAATAAAACATATGGCTGTCCCAGTCTGAAACTTTTGAATAGTGTTCTACTTTTTTTTCTTAATTTTAAATGTCCACATTTTTATGACCGAATGACTGATATTTTATTGATCAATTTGAGATGGGTAAAAACTGACACATTATTCTTTAAATTTAAAAGAACCTTCGCTGTGCCCACAACGTCAATTAAGATTTAGATAGCATTTTGGCCAAACCCCCCAAGGAGTGTTCACTTTACAAAATATATGTTAATTATGGAAATATTTTACCATAATTTAGAAAAGATTCATTAACACTACAATGACACCAAAGAGAGGCTGTTTACCTATCAGTCCCTTGTACCAATTGTCTCACGTGTTCCGACCTGTTGACCATACTGATGTAAATGAAGTATATCTTGATGCTAAGGGAATATCTCTTTCATCTTCTTTTTTTCTAAGGGCGTGATGCATTATGTGTCACACACAAAGGTAACCGTTATAAATTAAATGTTTAGAATTACTTGAATGATAGAAAAAAGAAAAAGAAAATCACTAGAAAAGTTTTTGCCAATAAATCAAATAGAATTATTTTAATTCACACTGCATATTGCTCCGTTATCCAGTTCCCCAAAAAGCACTTCCCCATAAACGAGCAACATTTAAAGTTGTAAAATGTGGCAAACGTATTTTTCGGCAGGTTTCAGCATCCTCTGTTGTTTATACCATATTAGTAGTGCTCATAATGAAATGTAAATAAAGAATGTAAACATGCAAACTTAACACTAAAAGTGAACGTTTCCTTTGTTTCTGAACTATCTGAACAATGACCCCTAACTTAACACAATACCGATTATGCCAATAGTTCTGTTTGGAGTGGGCAGCTTTTCCTATAAACATGCTAATTATTTCTTAAATGTGAATAATTAGATACGTCATGCTAACTAATAAATTACGTAGTCATGGTTATGGAGAAGGTTCACGCAACGCTGAACATAGTACGTTCCTCGCCTTGACATTGGCACATTTGTTTAAATACTGATAAGCCAAAGAAATGTAAACATATTTATAAATTTCAATTTTTTCAAAATTCGCTATCTAACCAGGCTTTGAACAAATACAAACTTATTTCTAGCAGGAGGAGATTTAGTGTCTGATATGATTAGAACAGGTTCAGGTGTCGTAGATCATTTGTGACGGATACATTTTCCTGATGTGATATGGGGGTGATACATGTGGCTCAGATCAAGACCACATGTATCTGTGTTGTTATTCTTCTGTGTCCTTGTTGATTGACGCTATACTAGTGTTCAATCTTCATTTTATTATACTTTGCATACGGTTGTACGTTGGTAACTATTGGTCCCCTTTGATTTCCAGCAATCTTTTACTGTTTGAAAAATGATAGTAGTAATAACAGTAAAATTGAAAGTAGTAATAATAGTAAAAATGATAGTAGTAAAAACAGTGAAAATGATAGTAAAAACCGTAAAAATGATAGTTGTGATAACAGTAAAAATGATGGTAGTAAAAATAGTAGAATTTATTTACCAAAATGTGAAACAATTGTATCATTTTTCGTATGTACTAGCTGCATACGTCCGATTCTTAGTTAAATCCGAAAAACCTTTTTCGAAGATATCCACACAGAAAACCGTTTGGTCTACAACCTACTATCCAACTATATTTGACGTATCAAACCATAAAATTGCCACATATATTATACTCTTTATATTTTTACATTTTTTAACCACAACATAAACAAATATTAGAATTATTTAAAATCCTGAAATCAGCCGGACCTGATATTCACATCAACGTTAGACAGATTTTACACAATTATTTAAAGGCAGGGTACACTGAACAAAATAATACTTAAACAATTTAGTTTGAATCTGTGGGCATGTCGTATGTCACGTCATCCCCAAAACTGTAACTTATCTAAATCACATCGGTAATGTAAGGTTAGATTTAGTCATTAGCTGCAATTACATCTTGATAAGTAAAACAATATAATGAATGAATAATATTATAACGTGAAGTAAACGATAATCCTAACAATTCCTTACCCAACAACAATTAACACAGTCAATACATACATTGTATATGTATGTTAGCCGGTTTATTGTTTAATAATAATGTCAGGTCAGAAAACACTACCATACGTTATCAGATGTCTACACAATTAATAATCTTCTACAAGTCTAATGCCATCTGACTATGCATACTCAGCAGAATTTTTATCTACATCTAAAACTCACATAGTGGGAAATATTACACTCAGCCATAAAATGCACCCCACAATGTATATTTATCGGTTATATCTTTCTGCTTTGTGCCTTCAAGAAGCCATATGTAAATGGTATGCTATTGTATTCATAGACTGTAGATTTGAATGTCATGAATTATCCTATACGCATCACCGTCAAAGGTCGGAGGAGTATCATATGCTAGACTGGTAGATGGTCATAGTTCAGAATTCATCATATCAGCAAACGGTCAAAGTCATGAATGGATTAGAATCCAGGGGAGCGATATGGATGACAAATGGATGTGATTTTTAACAATGTTGTCAATTAACTATTGCAACTGTATCTGTACTTTAGAGTATACTGTTTCGTATCAGATCATTCCGAGGTGGCGATTGTATTGTTTCGTCAAGTTCCACTGGGATGCGTTTTTCATTATGTTTTGTCTAGTCACAACACATACTAGATTGCTATCTTTGTTAGTGTATTCCAATATGAGCCCAACTTTGTCGATCACAATATCGTCAGCTTAAAAAGTATTTCCTTTTTTCTCGATTTGCAATCAAATAAAGCATATACTGGTACATACACATTGACTAATTGATACATATAATACAAAACATATATGTTAACGATATATATTTAAAATTCTGAATTATATCAAACTCAAAATGTTGATAGTTTATATAAAGGTAAGCTTGTCATACGTTTACGTTTTGGATCAGTAGCTGTTTTGCATGCTCACTCAAACGTAATGTATATTCTTCCCCCTCGTTCATTACATTATCACACATGAGTAAGCTTCGCTGACCTAGCTTATGACCTACATATCTTAGGCGTATATATAGAGGGGCGATAAACTTCACACTAGCACACACAGCAGACGATCACTACCTCTCTCGCATACATCACACCCAACACCAACACACATTACATCGCATACACATTTATATAACAGACACAAATGTAGATTTACCTTGAAGACGGGCGGTTGGTTAGCAACACTTCCAGTGAACGAAACTATACTTCATATACTCCAAGGTAAGTACTCTTACGTTTGCGTTGTAGTTCTAATCTTAGTATGCTTAATAATTAAGTTAGGAATCGTTTAAATACGAATTAATGTATCATGTTTTATTTTTATTAAGTGGACAGAACTATACTAATATTTTATCTTCAGATAGGATTTTTTCGGTATTTTATTATAACACTATTCTTATAAGTAATTTAGGCATATAGCTTATCAATACATTAAAATTTCAGCAATTTCGGTACATATATTATAGCATTAATATTAGGAGTTCCTTTAGCACATAATTAAACTTCCTTATTTTCAATAAAAGGTGATCTATGAGGAAGATTATTTTTAAATTTTATTGATAACATGACTAACTTTAGCACATAATTAAACTTCCTTATTTTCAATAAATGGTGTTCTATGAGGAAGAATAATTTTAAATTTTATTGATAACAAGACTAACTTTTGCACATAATTTCCTTATGAACAATGAATAGTGCCCTACGAGGAAGATTTTACCTTTGTGTGATATGTTTGTATTTCTGATAAAGATGATAATGTAAAATTCTTCATCCAGGAAGTTTAAGGTTAAGGTTTCGTTAAGGACAAAGAGCAAGGCTTCGCTGTTCACTAGCTATAGACGGATTTTTTTAAAGTAAGGTTAAGATATACAATGTATGTAAATATCTACCATTGCGTTGTCAGCTGCTTCAGGCATTCGATATATCATCATCTTTCACGGTAACATATATAACAGGATCTAAGTTAAGAGGACCAATCAAGAACACTTTATGCTGCTGGCAGGAATGAAAATTTCAGAAAAGTATTGTCTCCTTCTACTATACCATGTGAACTTTGAATTGCTTTTTGAAGTACTTAATGTTTGATTTTCACCGAATCGGCCGGGGTTCGATTCCCCGATCGGACGTGAAAAAGTATGGGGTTCCCTACCCGACCACGTGGGTTTTCTCAGGGTACTCCTGTTCCCTCCCACATAAGACCCCCCGCGCTAACATACGGGCCAACTATAGTAATAAATATAAGTTTAAATCACTTGTTTCAAAGTTGTTGTAAAATAAATAAAGTTTATATTTAATGATTGGTCGTGAATAACGATATATTTATCTACAAAGAAACAGTTTGTCTGCAGGTAGTTCATTAATCGTCAGTAAGACACTTTTTTAAAGTTTCGTACACCATTTCATTTAGAATTATTTATTTGATATATAATTTGGTATTCCTTTTCATATATTATTTGTAAACTGATATTCTGTTGTAGATTGAAACGGAACTTGAAGTAGCAGGGATAAAGTTGGGGCTCGACGATAACATCTGGATGTAAAGATACAGCCCGTCATACCAACTACATCAATGACCAGTGAAGGAGAAACATGTCTCTCTCGCCAGGATGTCATGTTCGGGCCGTCCATTTAGACATCACGACTCATTGGGTCTGGCACAGTATCCGTATCAGGAGACATCTGTAAGCACTGTCTTAAACTACAACAGAAGTATATATGTATATCACAATCCCAACAGTACTACTTGTGACATATGGATTTGTCAGAAACGGGAATGTTTCGCATATCAACTTGCCACCTCAGAAGAAGATAACTTGGTTTGATCTGTCAACATCTTCATCATAATCTACCAACAGCACTGCGCCTGCCAAAAGATGCCATCTTTCCTGCGTTTCTTAATCGGTGGAGACAGCTCTCTTGTTGAACATACGGGTTCGTGTAATCTCACACCAGGAACGGTATTATTTTGGTGAGTATATAAATTATCATTGGCAATGTACAATAGCTACGATAAAGCCTTAGTTAGGTTTACCCTATCTGCATGAAAAGACATGGTCGTTGATTCTGTAAAGTATGTAAAGGACTGTTAGTGTTCACGATGTAAATGGTTTTGGTATAATGAAATGTAACAATTGACTATTCATTAGCACATATCCTCGTCGTGGCATTGCGTTTAACTGGTCAATTATGTTTCTAGCCGGCTAATATTCGTAATGTGTATGTTAATTATGTGAGAGAAAAAACGATAAATTATCCATGTACGTCATCTTAGTTATACAGCTTTTGTCGGTAGTGTATACATTTTATCCAAACCCAACAGGTGACCGTGTGGCACTTGATTAAGTAATGTGGTGCACAAAAGTGCGTTTCAACATAAAACACAAGTAAAACTGTCACGTACGTGCTTATATTAGAAATAAGCACAAAAATATGTACTGCTTCAAAATTTCCAAGATTACCAAATTACTGAAAAGCACACATATTTAAGATAACATTAATTGTACGGATTTCTCCGTTTCAGCAACGAAATAATGAAGACTATGAAAAAGACATCGACATTGGAAGACACAGCAGATTGTTGGTAGAGAAGATGGCGATGTTGACTGACGAAATTCGACAAACATCTGACGGGGAACAGAGGAACATGACTGAAATACACAAACCTTTCTCCTTTTAATATCATCATTACTTTTAAATGCACACTACTTTTATCACTGCGCATGGCTCTTAGCTTTTATATTCTGTGGGTTCGTTATTTTTTGCATGAGTAGTAGTAGTAGTAGTAGTAGTAGTAGTAATAGTAATAGTAGTAGAAGTAGTAGTTATTATACAAATTATACTTGGTGGAGGGTTTATTCAAATAATAGATTAGATAGAGTAGTCAAGAAGTAGCTGTAGTTGTAGAACGTGTGTGGTGGAGGGTAGTAGTAGTGTTAGTAGTAGTAGTGTTAGTAGTAGTAGTGTAAGTAGTAGTAGTAGTAGTAGTAGTAGTGTTAGTAGTAGTAGTAGTAGTAGTATAGTAGTAGTAGTACTTTTTTTATTTTTTAGTAGTTGTTGTTATTAGTAGCAGTAGTAGTTTTTGCTTTCGCTATATTATTCAAGAAATTGCATGTTTTGATTTTTTATATTAAAAAGCTAATATCATTAGGGTCATAAAAATAGTGTGTATTTAAAACTACATATATCGATTGCTAATATTTACTTATCATCAGTCAAACAATGCAATTACACTAAACACAAACATATTAATATACATATTTGTGACAAACTTTGCAGACATTACTACCATGTGTCTGATTATACGTTGTACATAATTTAATTGTAGTGATACACCAGATAATTAACGCAAAAATGTACATCTTGTCAGAAATAATGTTGATGTAATATTTTCTTTTCTATCTGACTATATCTTAAAATGGAGATGACGGGCCATGGTAAACAGCAATTTAAATATTGAAGAAAAGCATTTATGGAGAACCGATGCAAGATCTGTAAATATTTTGCCGCTTTAATAATTTGCCTTTATCCAACTCTCTCATTTGTAATATGCATTCCATTGACAACTTTTCATCCGGAATAAAGTTTACAAGGCGCACATACGTTTATACGTTCCGGCTCAGCTGAAAACACAATATATCATCCAACTTTAGCACAGATAACTTAAATCCTTTTGTATCTACGTTCTGAACAGTGACTTTAATGTACAGCAAACTTTACATGTATTGTAATATCTATATAAAAAAGAACAAATAATATGTTCTTTTAAGAACAGGTGTTGCAACTCCTTTAGTAAGTGTATATTTCAAATTGCTTCTTACCCTGCTGTGTATTAATGTGAATCTGCGAATGTGTGTCATTATATGTGTATCGGTGTCATTTATGACATGTCGACTGTTTTGATAGGGTAAATAATAGTGTATATTTGCATGTGTAATAGTTTATATATATTATTGTGTTTAGTAGAAGTAGTTAGAGTAAAGTAGCAGTAGATTTAGTAGTAGAATTAGTAGTAGTAGTAGTAGTTGCAGTGTTGTAGTAGTAGTAGTGGTAGTAATAGTAGTAGTAGTAGTATTGGTAGTAGTAGTAGTAGTTGCAGTGTTGTAGTAGTAGTAGTAGTTAGTAGTATTAGTAGTGGTAGTGTAGTAGTAGTAGTAGTAGTAGTATTAGTATTAGTAGTAGTTGCAGTGTTGTAGTAGTAGTAGTTGTTGTAGTAGTAGTAGTTGCAGTGTTGTAGTAGTAGTAGTAGTAGTAGTAGTAGTAGTAGTAGTAGTAGTAGTTGCAGTGTTGTAGTAGTAGTGTTGGTTGCGTTTCTAGTAGAAGTAGAATACTAACCAAAATTAATACCAATATGATATTACATAACCATTTTGATGTGATGCAAGTTCGTCCTACTGATAAATATGATGAGACTTGCTAGTGTGTGTCTACTTACAAATTAATTATGCATGATTAATAAAAGAGTGGTAGTAGTTGTAGTAGTAGTAGTAGCAGCTGTAGTAGTAGTGGTAGTAGTAGTAGTAGTAGTAGTAGTAGTAGCACTGTATAACTGGGTATTTCCACGAATTTGTGTTAAAGCCTTGTACACTGTGACTATTCGTTAGACCGGACTAATATCGCGAATAACAAATATGTTTTGAAAGAATCATTTTCAAGAAAGAGTTCCTTATACAAAATACCGTTTCTGTTGCTTACCGGAAGTATAAGTCAATACCCGGAAATAGAAGCATTCCAAGCTTTGTGTCCGGCTTAACGATGACTCACAGTGTATGTGTTCCCAGTTGTATAGTTTCTACTGTGGTGGTGTGATGCATGCGTTTTATACATTTATAGCGCAATTGTTTGTAACATTCAACAAATAATTGAAACAATTTAGAATTTTTATTTCTGGGCCCACTTCTTCAAAGCCTGATTACTTAAAGAGTAGTTAACGATAATATTAAAAGAAAAAATGTGAAACGTCTGGTTATTTATTTCTTCTTCTAATTTTTGTCTTGAGACTTTAATCCTATATACCTCTACATTTAAGTAAGGCTTTTGGTTTTCAGTCTTTTCGAAAATACTCTATCCTATTTTTAAATGTTAAACTGTCATTAAAGTAACAGGCTGTGAACAACTGCGCCCTGGTGATGGATTTTTAGTACCAGTGTTACTGATTATTTTTGCGGCTCGGTACAAAGCAAAACCTTTCCTCAAAAATGAAAAGTAACAGTGTACATGTGTGCTTTTATATTTATTTATTTATTTATTAAGCGGTAGTTCTAGTCAATAGTTATTAGTTATTTACTTATGTTAATATGCTCAAATAGTTGTTTCATATCTCATCTTTTTACTGTTTCCATTGTATTCTTGTTTCCAATTTTTCTGTTATTAGTTTTTAGAAGTATTTTTGTAGTTTATATAAGGCGAAGCACTCCTAATAGAAATTTTGAGGTTTCTGGTTGCATTACAATAACAAAATTCTATATCGAATAAAAATTTCATCTTATAAATAGATAATGTAATAATAGTGTTTATTTTGTCGTAAAATCTATAAAAAAAAAACTGCAGAAAAGAAAGAAAATTCAATTTGCGATTTGTCAAAATTCTGTAAATGGTTTAATAAGATAATATTATTATCTTATACCATGATAAAACAGATTTACCTTTGTCTCTGATCATGTACGTACTTTTATATATATATACAGTTCGTGACCTCGTCACCAATTATCACAATTTACATGTGATAAATGTGAACGACCAAGGTAATTCGTCATTATATGAACTATATTTAGTAACTTGTGGCTATGTATATTTTCGACATATGTTGATTTACTCTTTCTATTGTACATTAGGGATTTGTGTTTAGTATTTACATATCAAAGCTAGTTAGATGTTAGATAGTTATTATTAATGTTTATTATTGCTTTCTAGAATAATAAAGCTTTAGAAAAACCTGTATGTACTTTTATTTCATTTTTTTGAATCTGAATTGGTGTTATATTAAGTAGCCTATTCATCATCAAATGATGAAACAGACATACAAAATACTTAAAAGAGCAACATATACCAGAATGCCGCTACACATGGACATATTTAAATGTTCAGTCTATAAGAAAAGACAACAGAGGGAACTGAGTAGATTGGCCACTATAAAGCCCCTTAATTTCTGAAAAGAATTTTCCAGCTGCGTTCTTCTTCTGTATTATCTCCTCCTTGTTTGAAATTTAGTATCAAACATCAAAGAGATCAATATTATGAAAGTTTCAGGTTTCGTAATAGATTTAAGATTCTTCAGCCATGTTCCAGTCCCAGGAACTGCGAGATATTAGAACAAATATGAATTATTATGAACTCCCGCAAAAAAATCAGAGATGAAACTAGGATGTCAGGTAAGCATGTTCTGCATCATAAATGAAATACTACATTAAGTCCAGGAAAGTACTATAAACAATGAACACAACAGAAAGGGCTTTATTCATTGTAGACACTAAACCATCATTGCTGAAAATCAGACCACAAAGCTAGTACGTTACTACTGATAAAAGTATGGAAAGTAAAATTTTATAGGGAAAGTCAAGTATTTAAGTTTGCCACAGTGTTTGGTAGTAAGGTGATAATTAATGTCTTATTGTAGCAATTTGTCAAAATATAAAACTGAAAAAAACAGTCTATCGGTTAACGCCCTCTTACAAAAGAGCTTCGACATAAGATGGTTTGAGTACTGAAATAAATAAGCTTATTTAGTATTTAGCCTAAGATTTTTTTTGTATTACCATGGATACCTATCCATTACACTTATATAAACATGTTTTTATCACCGTTACATGACTAAAAGCTAATTTATGGTTGCTAATGGTTGAAGTATTTTACCAATAACATGGTGGGTTTTTTCTGTACCAGGGGGCGTAACTCGAGTTTTCTTAGACGATGAATCTGGGCTTTAAGTTCTATATTTCAAAATCAGATAAAATTAATTTAACACTTTTCCACTCATAACAGATAAATCTTGTAATTTGAAAATATTCTGTATATTGACTGTTAACTTTAGGAATTCAGACCAAATGTAAACAAAACACAAATCATCATAATATACAAATAGAGAACTTGATCGATATTCACGAGAGGCCACACAAGGACTGGTCTATTTACGTTCATCTGACACCCGGAATGGTCGACCAGTTACACCAAGCAGGCTCATCTTGTTTAGATTTTTCCAGGTTTATTGTAAATCTTTCTTTTAACGTCTATAGAGAGTCTTAACGATAGAATGTCCTCATCAATACTAAATATTCATCAAACCATTCCTCATATATACTATCAGAAACATGTTTAAGTCTTACGAGTTAAAGAAATATGTCGAAATGTTACTTCAATGCAGTTTGACCTTTATTGAATCTCATGACTCATGAACATTCTTTCTGAAACTAAAATATGAAATGAACACATCTCTTAGACACTTTAATAAGCATTCTGTATGAAAGATGATTTATTACAAATGATGACGTTTAAATGAATATAAAATTTGATCAAGTAAAAACAAGCACCTCAATACAATATTAAATAAAAATGAAGCAAATGACTTTTCAAATATGGATAAATTAACTTTCAATAACTAAATATTTGTGAAAACTGCTGCATTTTCACTCATGAAGCTCTCATTTAACAACGAAAACAGACACTCATGAGAATAAAATTAAAAACAATATTCGATTTTTAACATACTTATGTATCAGTAACGTTTCTATTTGTGGTTAATTAATATGACATTAAGTTAAAAATAGAGAAAACAAATCACTTTGCTTCATACTCAAAACATACGATGAATCATCAGATGCAAACTTCTTTTGCACAAAACTCAAAATACGCTCTTGTATAAATCAAATAAAGTACAGACTTTTCTATTCAAATGATAAACCAACATATAAGCATGGAAAAATTACAATGAATATTAAAATATTGTTTTTATTAGCACCAGCGTCTTAAATGTACTAAAACTAATTATGAATGGATGGACTTGTCTAGTTACCGATGAGAAACTGAACATAACTGGAGAAATGTTTTACACGAGAGTGTGTACGCCTGGAGGGATACTGTCTGTTCGATGTAGTGTAGAGTGACCATACAAGCATCATCCAAGTGTATTATTTCTACTGTCTGAAACTTCACGTGTATTTTGTTATGTGTATAACTTCACCTATAGTACGTACTGTTAACAACTTTACGAGTATTACGTAATGATTATAACTTCGCGCGTATTTTGTAACGTTTTCAACTTCATGGGAATTGTTTAATGCTCATAACTGTACGCATATGATATTGTGTAATGATCTTAACTTCACGTGAATTGTGTAACGTTTACAACTTAAATGGGAATTGTGTAATGCTCCTAACTTAACGCATATCGTGTAATGGTCTGAACTTCACGTGGTTTGTGAAATATCTATAATATCACACGAATTTTGTAATTTATACATGGAACGATATCATTCTGAATAGTTTCAGGGAAAATCAATGCAATGCTTTACAAGATGTTTCGTCTTTCTTCGATCTAAAAGCATTAGCATTCTTACATTTTGTTGACATACATATGTACAACGTTAATTTGCTTTTCGTTTTTTACAAACCCAAATGATATGCATAGTTAAGCTTACATGCTTGTTATCTTTGAAATCGGTAGTTCTTTGCTCACGGTACATTCATACAAATCCTCATAACGATTGGTTTTAACATGTCATTTACAAAGGCTTAAAATTGCAAAATAATTCTTTTCTTCTGGAAACATACCGTTTCAGTATTTAATTTTATATATGTTATATACGACGTTTAAAATTGGAATTGACATGACCCTATAGCGCTACAAATGAGGACTGTGGTGACAGAAAATGAATGCTCTTTGAGTTGGACACGCAGCATTTGTTACACACCATTCCCGTTCACATCGTCCACCGTGTCCACGTATTCAATATCGTCACAATTCATCAAACATATCCGATTGGAGTAGTCCGGAGTTTTATCCCCTGTAGCGTTGTCTAAGTAACTTTTCCCGTCTGTCATCTGGAAGTCTGACGTTACAGATATCAAGTCCTCCTCCTCCAGATTACTGCTTCCGCTCTCCTGGGAACTCTCCTCGGCAAACGTCCCAGAATCCTCCTCCTGACCGGAAGAACATGACTGAGAACAATCCTCGGATTTAGAAACACTTTCGTTGGTGATACTTATCAATGGTTCGTTGTCTAGGGAAGTATTTTCTTGTGGGCAAGAAGTGACATTTTGAACATCGTCCGTTCTATCTGGAGCCTGCTCGGGAGCAGCTATACATACTATTTCTGTTCGGCACTCCTCTGGATTGTCTATGTTATCGTTGTCACACGGACGTTCGATACACACAACTGTTACCCTATTCACTGATCGGACGGAATATGGTGACCCCTGTAGTTGGGACTGGGGGAGTGTGGACACAACATCATAAGCAGGGGGCGGTTCCTCATTCACCTCCTTTTTAACAGCATCCTCATAAGTGGGCGGGGCATATAGTTCAGTCACGCCCAGTGTGTCGATGTTATTTTCCACTGTCCACTCCCCGTTGGCTTTCCTTTTGGCGTATATTTGGACACTTTGTTGTCTAATGTAACTGAAAAGTAGAAAACAAAACTTGAAATAGTGTTTCAATGAATATTGCATTGTTTTATTTACCCATTTATGATGCAATATATCAGACAGATTTAACAAATAGTTACCTATTTTGTTTTTCTTTTTTGGACATTATTTAGAATAACTAAATGAACAATATATTTATCAAGTGATGACAAAACCAAAGATGTTTTTTTTTTTTTTTTAGATATTTCTTTAACTAAGTTTTGTATCGGTGACAGCATACCTTCTTCTGTTTTGTTTCTTAAGGAAACAGAGGACAGCAACAATAACCAGGAGAAAGACACTAATAGCCACACCGGCGGCTACCACGGCCGTAATGGTAGCTTCTGAAAAGGAATTCATACTACCGTTAGAACAAGTGTGAGAAATGGCCAGCTTCGGATGTAGTACAATATTAGTATTCATTGTTAACAGTTATCATACAGAGTACTATTGATTTGTGTTGTATCGTGCCCAAGTCTGTGATTGTGATATAAATATGGATGAATATTATGGTAAATCTAAATATAACATTGCATGTTGTGAACTAAACCATTAACCAGGTTTATATCATTATTATTTATTGTATACCCAATGACAAAGCATTATACTGAACCATACCAATTATCAATACCCTGTTTACCAGGGTTGCGTCAGCGACAAAAAAAATACTTCGACGAAAACTGATTAATGGATTTTAACTTATAATGCTATAGTTGAATGTAAACAAATTTTTTTTCATTTTTTCATAATCATGATAATTCATATCCTTCATTTTGTCTGTATATACGTTTGACATTACTTACAAACAGTTATCAAATATATACTATGGTCATTATTACTTACCTGTTAATCAATATATATTTAATAACATCAATTATGTACTTACCTGCTCCTTTCCACTCAGGATCGACCACCAGGTGGCAGGTATTTTCGTCAGTCTGGTCGCCGTCGCCACAGTTATATTCGTCGTCACACATGACTGACAGTGGAACACAGATTTGGGCCCGCCCACAGTGGTGGTGTAAACGATCACAATCATCGTTTCGCAAGTCTAGTGAGAAAGGTAAGAACAATTAGATTTATATAATTGTTTCTGTTTATACACTTGATTACGATAAATCTATTCTGATTATCAAGGCAGACAAAATATTGTATAAAATGTAGCTATGACAAACTATTGCTTTTTATAAAATATTTTGATAACATATATTTGAAAATTAATGTAATTATCTCAAAACATCGTGGTATTTATTCTGCATGATTGCTACAACTACAAAGAATTATCAAGTGTTTTTTTGGTATGATGCAGTTCTATGTATGTTTGTGTATGAGTTTGGATGGCTATTGCGATTTGGAGTGTTCATGTCATGTTAAACAATTCAACTCTGGAGAATGCAAGAGATAATCTAGCAATGCATATCAAACAAATGGAAGAATATCGAATGTTATAGCTTATTTTAAGGCAGACTATCGAAAATATGAAAAAATAAGATAAAGACTAGCTTGCTTAATACGCATTTGTATAATAATTTGGCAGATAATAAAAACTCGAATCAAAAACAACAATATCCCTGTGGTTTCCTTACAAAATATAATTTCAATTATCATTATTTGTAGAAATTACATTCACACAAGAAATCAGTGATGATCTAGATAACAACACGAATTTGGAGATATTCGTAGTTATTCAGAATTATAATATAAACATCAAAAGATTATTATATGGAGATTAAAAGATGTCACCATGATATTAATTTCACTGGAATAATCACCTTTCTGTGTGAATTTTTCCCGTCTTTATTAATGATGATATTCATATGCAATGTTTAAAGGCACATTTGAAGGAAAACTGAAATATTGTTAAAACCCAAACTTCATATTCTCAACTGATTTACCTTGAAACGACGTAATGAGTATCCGGAAGCCACTATGTATAAGGTTCGGCTTGCCCATGTAGTCTAGCCGGAGTTTATTGCGGGAGGATTTGTAATCCATCACCCCAGGGCTTGTGTCCTTAAAGTACGAGTCGTACACACCGAACAGACCCATCACGGGCGTCACCTGCTTCACTGCTCCACCCGGTCGGTAGTCGTATATGTGAAGTCTGAAATTGTTTAATGTTTTTTTTTTAATTATTTTAATGTTACAGAGCGCGATATAGACCGAGTTCCTTTTTGTTCGACTTTTTCTAACTAAGAGTTGTCTGCCCATTTACTTTAACAAAGGGTTATAACAGAAAAATATATTTAGAATTTCCTTTTTCACAAAATATTTCCGCATGGATTGCATCCCTTGACCTATTCAGATCTGGGAGCTAACATTCTCTGTTTTACCGGAAATGATATTTGTTATGTTAATTAATACTTTTCTGCAATTATTACGAATCTTTGTAAAATCTCCTTACACCCTAAAAGATCGGTAAATCAATAATTGTCTTTATATACATGTAGAGGAAATTAAATGACATGAATGTATCAGGGCAATAATTTGGCAATGCCTGTTTCTATAGTAGGACTACATCAAAAGGCAAATATCTGTTCTAAGCTCTAGAGTTGCCTCCCTTGAATCAATAACTTGGGCGTTTTAACTGTGATACAGGATTCTAGGTATGGGCCTTTCATGATGACGGGTAAAATGTAAATACGGTTAGCTTGGTTAATTTGGTTAGACGGTTAGCTCTCAGCAATATCATCAAATCTAGAGTGTAATTAAATTGACTATAATCGGACAAAACAATAGTTCACTAGTTGAACAAAATGTTTGTAATACAGTGATTTTTTGTTGTTTATTTATTGATTTATTGATAGAACAGGGATTATTACCGAGGAAGATTATCTTCAAGCAGTCTTACCTGTAGAACATATTTCTGAGGGAATTCTTCACTTATTGGTGAAAAACTAATTTGAACTATGTAGTAAAACTTGTCTCTTAAACCCCCCAGATAATCTTATAAATCTTGTACAAATTATAATACGTATAAGTACGGTTCCTTCTAGAACTTTGACAATTACAGAATTGTTGTGAAAAGAAAATGTTTACTTGTGTGATATGCTTATTGAAAAGAAGTTTAAGATACTCTCTCGTTGCCAAAGAAAAGCGTTATACCTGTCGGGTGTCAGATTGTCTTTGGATATATCCATGGAGAGGAAGTGTAGAAGAAGTCGCCGTGACGGGTCGGTGATGACGTCGACAGCACAGTGTAGGAACTTGCCCGATCTCTCCTCCAGTATCTGCTCCGTTAGCTCTACGATGACGCTGTCGTTGACGTGGACGGGCAGATTGGCCCTGGATAAAGCTGTCATAGACTTGGTACTGGTCATCGAGTGGACACCTGCAAGGACAAATCCAGAAATTGATTGGTCATGTATTTTTACTTTTAAAAACAATCTGATTTTAATTTGCAACCCATTCAATTTAATGTCAGTCTATTGTATTATTATTTTATTAATATCTAGTCAAATATTATAATCCGTGGCATCAGGTCTTCCAGACTCCATGAATACATAAAACTATATTACTGAGTTAAAAATAAACGGTACTGTTTGTCAACTCGTAGGGGGAAATATATTTTCTTTAGAATGAATAGTGTCATTCCACTGCACCAGATCCATCTTTAATAAAGTATTTCCTTAAAAAAGAATAGTCGAATTGTTAATTATTGATGACGATGCAGCAACGATATCCTCGGAGATACTGTGATAACCAAGCTTTGCTAGACATACATGTAGATAGTGGAATATGTGCGAGTCTTGGAAACTAACCTCATCTTGATCCTCATCAGTTCTAATTAAAAAGAACCCTATCAACTTATGTACAAATTACTGCTAGATCAGAAGACGAACCTAGCTCGGCTACAGTAGTATAATTATGGTCTAGGGATAATTTCCATTACTCTGATTTGTACTGCAATTAAGAACGTATTTTAAGGGTCATTAGAAGGATGTTGTTTCTGCTATAGCATCATGATAAATACCATTCCAAAGAAAACAACGCAGATATTTTGGATTACATTGATAATTATTTACTTTCCATTTTTATCACAACTTGTGACTCGTACTAATAACACTGGAAGTGGAATCCATTTTGTGTTTGTTTGTGTTTTACGTCCTATTAGCTATTGTCAGGTAAGGACGTGCCAGGTTTTGGTGGTGGAGGAAAGCTGGAGTTTCCGGAGAAAAACCACCGACCTACGGCCAGTACCTGGCGACTGCCCCACGTATAGGCCTCGAACCCGCTACCCAGTGGTGGAGGGTTAGTGGTAGCAGAATGTTAGACGCCTTAACCATTTGGACACTGTGCGGCCCCTGGAATCCATTCTACCTGGCGACTACTGTATACCTAGAAATTTTCGCTGCAGTTTAATTTTTCCAACTTTTCGCCGTCATTAATGGGGGCGTGTTTACAGGGAACATTTGTAAACAACACAATATGCATAGCAATTAAAAGTGAAAGGCGAATTTAATATTTGACAAAAATGGATTTTACCGTCGAAGGGCGAACATTTCCTGGTATACCGTATTATTACCATGTACAGTATGTTTTAACAAAACGTTATACCAGGTGAATGAATAAGAATAAAGAAGTAACAAAAACATATCTATTATGACTTAATGATGATAATGATGACTGGAGTGTTATGAAAATGTGTTATAAACTTTATATTCAACTAAATATATTATTTTGGAAAACGCTTCCTACTACAAAAAAATGTTTGGTGACTGCAAAATATATTGCAAACCTGCGATTAAATAAAGAGATATTTACAGATTTAATATATTTAAAGTGATTTTATAATGGTCCATTTGATTGAACAGCAATTCAATATATCTTAATACTCACATCGGGGGTTAAATTGATATATATATACATCAGTCATAAATGACTGTGCGCTTTAAGCACAAAACCATACTGACTTGGATGGGAACTCGTTCATAATTCTCGACTCGTAGAAGTCAAGATGATTTATTTCACGTTTTATAATAAATTAGAAAAAAATCAGAAAGTCATGTAGCTTCATGACTGTTTCACAACAAAAGCGCTAAGAATGATCCTTTTAAACCGGCTGAGTTTCACTTTAACATATGTATTGATACGCGTACAATGGGGGTACAGCCTTCTGAAAAGTCAAGTGGACAATGGAACCAATCAGACGAGAAATAGCAAGGTTTAGATGAGGTGTCACTCTATCATCCCACTGATATTACATACTTCACACCACCACTACACCTGCATCGTACACATTAATATAACACCATGGACAAAGTCTGGTTAGATTGACGGTAGAATCACCCATGGCAAAGTCTGGTTAGATTGATGGCAGAAAACTTTGGAATAAATAGTTAGACTGATAGTAGAATTGCCCTGCAAAAGTCCAATTACATTGATAATAAGGACACCCTTGAGAAAGTCTGGTTAGATTGATAGTAGAAACGATCCGGACAAAGTCTGGTTAGATTTTTAGGAGAAAAACATGGACAAAGTGGTTAGATTGATAGTAGAAACACCAGAGATAAAGTATGGTTCTTTGATAGTAGCAACACCCACGACGTCTGGTAAATACCCCTGACAAAGTCTGGTTAGTTTGATAATAGAAACACCCTTGACAAAGTCTGGTTAGATTGATAGTAGAAACACCCAAGACAATTTGTGTTCAAAATCGAGATAGACCTGTATTCATATTAGTTAGCCTTGCGTTACCTATTACACTTTGCCTGCCCTTATGATTAGGTGTAATTTTCATAAGTAACTGTTCAATAAGTAATATAAACGTACATATGTTTTTCGTGGTTTTGTCTTCCTGTCAGTTAAGGTCGTAAGTAGACGGTCAGATATTATGTTCAAATAAAACTGTATGCGACAGGTCATATTACCTAGCTCATTTTCTCTTAATTGCGTACAGGTCCCAATATATTCTATTACAAATATATTATGAAATAAAGCGTACGTGTGGTATAGGTTAACTTGTGATACTCGATTTTATCAATATCATTGGGTTCTTTTAATACACTGTTAAAGTACGGGGCTGATTCCATTGCATGTAATGCCAATATATTTTATCAATTACAAACTTTAATATATTTATCATATGAATATGTTGACAGAATGCATTTCCTTTTGTTTGGTGTAAGACCTGAATCCGCATACCTTGGTACATTATTTCGCGAATGTGTAATAAACTTATGTACGTAGCAATGTTAGCTTCTAAAACTGACTTGTACACATATAAAACATTAACGAAATTGTAAAAGTAATTCTGAAACATAACCAGAAAAATAGAATTCGTAAATTATGCACTTTCAATTTCTCATCTCGATTCAGTTATACCAGAGTTATAGTTTTCTATCGAGGTATGTGTAAATATACTGTCCCCTGCTTCATAGCCAAAGGTTTAAGCTTACCAGCCATAGTCAATTTACTTGGATGGGATACTTAAATGTGTATTGATGGGTACACCATATATATGTATATAGATAGATTTATCACACATGATTGAGCACTGTCTCAATTTTCAAAATGAAAGAAATCTTTTCTGGAGATGTAAATGGAAACCGTCGACCCAGTGAAGCCTGAACGAGGCGCCCAGTACTTTTAAATGAAATGTGATTTCTTAAAGGATATTTCAATTTTCAAGCCATGAAATAAACCAGTGTTGATGACAGACAAATTACTTGAAATAGAATATATTACATTGCACAATACATGTAAGGGCATGTACCCAACTAATGTTTCAGGATATGGGCGATGTGTGATAGGTTTTGTGGAAATATTGGGATTGACTTTTCGTAGATACAACGATCTATAAAAGATTGTATACGAACGTTTTTTAAACAACTGCGTAATAGAGTCAGTGGATTTCGTCAAAAGATCGATAGACCAGGTTCTCATTCCGGTCTTTTAAATATTGAAATGTGGTGTACAAAATATACATAATGTTAAAGATAAGCGATAAGTTCAATGTAATTTAATGTATAACTTGATGTTTAAACTCCGTATATGTCCCTCTTGTTAATTCATATGGTGATTGGGACTGTCTTATAGAAATCTAATACAATAAGATTGTTATGTAAATATTTTTTAATAAACATTATGTTTGTTCAAATAAATATGCGACGGTGTGTAATTCGCAGGAAATCCATTATCATATTAATTTTATAAACATTTGTAAAAACACGCATAGTAGTATCGTTACTGACTAACTTGATATTCCACTTTGCTTCCTTATTCCACATACAGTGTTCCCTGGACTTTTTTAATTAGGTACATGTTTTCGTGACTTCATTTCCTTTAAATTCTTTTACATTATTGTCATTTATAAATGTTAAGGATTGTCTTGTAATGATATGCGAAGATCGTTCAATGTTGACTTATTGTTTGTTCTTACCGTTAATCAAGAGGAATTCTGTGTTACTATGTTACAAATTACTTTTGATGGACAAAAGAAGAGACTTGTCAAATAATATTATTTCATATTTATGGTATGTTGTTTATTCACAATGAAAAGCTGGGTGTGTCAACAGGTACACGTCTTACGTAGATATTTCATCATGTTTTTATGTTTAACCAAATGCCATTGATATTAGCGCAATGGGATTAGTACAATCCAATCAACTTATAGAAGCCATTCCCCCATGTAAGTACACATACTTTACATATATTATCAAATGACGTAAACATCAATTACGCTAACACAAATGATTAATTCGATTACAATGTTTAATATTTAAATCAAATGTAGATCAGAGAAAATAAAAAAGGCATAAAAGATGTGAGTGGTAGTAACCTAATATGGTTAAACAAACTGAAAAGAAATTTTCGACAAGAAGCTATAAATATGTAGACTATTCAGTTGTTGAACAATTAAATAGTTGTTTATCAAAACTGTCTTGCTATACATAGTTATGAAAATATGAAGTCTACACGCCAGCACTGGTGTCAAGCCACAAGCTTTCAAAGGTGTCCGGATTATACCTAATCAAAACTTGATACCGAACGATAAATAAATTAACATGTAGATATGGACACAATACTATATACAATCCTTTAAATTCCAGCCGAACTGACATTTGTATAAATTCAAAATAAATGAGTTTGAGCCTATTATCGCCAATAATAGCGTGTTTACCTAAAAGTCTAAGACATACAAAGGCACGAGTAAGGTGTTATCTAGGATTCTTGTGTCACTCTTCTCGAATCGACTGATACGCTTCTAGTCACTAACCAACTGAAATATTGACAGGAACAATGTTTATTGTCCAACCGTAAAAGAAAGGGGTCCAATCGTTGATAGCTATGTAACGTACGATGAAATCATCAAGAGCCAGCTACGTTTCGGTATTAAAAGGTCGTAGTACCTCACTTCCGTTTTTGTAGCCGCGTGGAATAGGTTGCCATGGTGATCGGCTCAACTATTAGCATTGTTTTGAACACCGGAAGTATGCTAATCGACATTTTATTTTCGAAGCGGAAGTTCCCTCCATTTCCGGCTGTTAAGGCCAGACGATTTACTTTGAATACTCGGCAGTAAAATACGCACTGATTGGTCATTAGACGGAAATTGTTACTCGACTCTGTTATCGAGCACGCTCCAAAAGATGTTTATGTCTTGACGAGGATATTTTATTATACATCTTTGCTAACAAGCATGGTTATTTCGTTTCAGTAAAACCGAAGATTAAAGACATATATTCAGCCTTTATTTAAACCTGCATCAACTATTTGCCTCAACATACCATTTTGAGATTAGCTAAGATATTAAGTACACAATTTATTCGTGAATCGTCTCTTTGTTTGGGTGAACTTCAATTGAAACAACTGAAGCAGACAAAAACAGTATAAACACGTTTCAATCGAACAACAATATTGTGGTAAGCAAAGTCAAAAATCTGAACATGAAGAGACATGACCTTTTGTATAGCAACTGAGAGTGAGAGGTATTGATTTTCGCGAGGTAAAAATAACACCAAAAGCTCTTTGTAAAATAACAACAAATACGTTCATCGATTACGGATACAAGAGAACATACGATTAATGATCAAACATCAAAGTGATTGCTTTATCAACTCAACTTTTCATATGAAATTTTATTTGGAGAAAACCTCAGATTGGGCGTTATGGTTTAAACGAACACCAAGGGATGGAATATCGTCGGCGTGGTGCTAAAACCTGTCGGAATCGACACCTGCTAAAGCTTTTCCTAAAATAATTACCTGATAATTATATACTAGGATTTAAAATTCCAGTCTTATAAACAGATTCTGCTTATCCTATGTCAGATTTGTTTACGTTTAATAAAGCTGACTATTGTTGTATGACCAATAGAATATACGAGATGATTGTATATTCAAGGGTCAAGTATTGTCAGCTTGATATCGTATTTAATGAAAGGATAACAGTTACAGAATTGGACATTTTCAATCTGACTGTGGTTTGGACAAATATTTTAACTTTCCACAATGGACTTGACTGTAGAATTTATTGAAAAAATATTTTGACGAAACCCCCAGCTGTTTCATTCAAACCATACAAGTACTATTAACACAGGTGACAATACACCAAAGTAATGAACATTTTTAAATGTAATTGATTGCAACTCACACTTAAGTAATAATTTGCAATTCGCCATTCAATGAAACCGACAAAATTACAGAATTCAATATTAAATATTTCTTTTTCAAATGATTGTAACATATGATTAACATATTTGTAAAGGGAAAAGTATAACGAAAATGAAAAATCATGTGCAGATATGTATGTGCTCACCAGTTCTTTGATAACAAACCCATGTTTCTGATATAATGATATAATTAAAGAAAAAAAATGGTGTCGAAATCCAAATTACTACGTACGTTTGAAATAAACCCATTTAATGGTTTTTCACACACTGAGGTATTTCTTCGTATAGTTTCTTTCAATCATAGGGATAATTTCTGAGACAGAAATTCACATTTCCCTATGCTAACAGAAAGCCTTACAAGCACGCAAACGACACAGCTCAATTTCACCGCCAATAAAATCAATAAAGTTCCAGGCTGCTTTTGATATGTATCGTTAATATATCATTTATCTCCGTACCTTATAGTTTTTAATCATTCGTTTCAGATTTAAGCAACCAAGAGCGCTTGGAGAGTAAGTCGAGATAGAGGATGAATTAGTACGACATTGACACGACAGTATAACTACATGTAACGTAACGCTTGGGACTGAGCTACTACAATAAGCGTTGTCGTAATTTACCCGTTCATATTTCAAGATTTTTAAAAGAGTTTATTCAAACTTTAAGGCTTGGGCCGATCAGTACATGATATATGTATATATATATATATATTATAAATCAGAAAAATGATCCTTACGGACGAAGAAATATTATAAAAAGAAAAATTCTCAACAACGATATATATATACATACCACAATGCATGGTGATTGATCCTCTGAAATACTAGGTAATTACAATTACGTGTGTCTAGCGTCCATCTATATAAGACAATGTTTATTTATAGATGACAACTAGTTCAGAGGTTTTCAATATCTTCACTACAAAAATAACTGTTCCTGACACATATAACCCCCCAGAGTTTTGGACACCTAACAAGATACAATCATTTGAATCTAAGGTCTCGTAACAGTGAACATGAGCAATGATTTCCAGCAGAGTTTCATCAGCATGGCCTTGGTGCCATGGTGCACTCTCTGAATCAAGTTTAAATACATAGTGTACCATTATCGCATGTGTGCACAACTATAAATCGATGCTATGTGCGTGATGTGTAAAAGAGGCTTACATGCTGTTCAGGTCTGACCTTTTTTCGAACAGACAGTGCAAATATTTGATATAAATATGTCTTTACAAGAGCTAGATATTCTCAAAAATTTGATCTCGTTTGACCCCCATGGCGTGTAGATTTATGTGTTGGGATACTATAAAGTGATATCAAATGGTTACAATCTACAGAGCCATTTTCAACAAGGCTTCTTAAGGACCCACATGGCTTACAAGATAATAATAGGACCTTCCAAAATAACATGGTGTTGGGCAATGTTATGTGATAGTATTGACGTCGTCACTGATTCTTTGGATTTTGACAACTAGTATTCCGTCTTTGCGTATTGCAGAGTTATCTTCTCTTGAGAGCAGGTATTGATTGTTACGTCATTGGTTTGTGTG
>JAUMHH010155236.1:0-18276 GCA_032359455.1 Chlamys rubida | reverse complement strand
ATAATTATTACCTTATTTCACAAATTAGCTGCGTACTGTGTAAATGAAGTTTATGATCACTTCAATGTAAATGTATCCATTTAAGTTATAGTATATGCCTAAATAATAGATTCATCATAGGGCTGATTTATTTCTTATCAAAATTAACAAAGATATGGTATATAAAATCAAAGCTGAATGCAGCAGAGGAATGTGTTTGCTTTGTTAAGTCAGGTTATATTAATAGTATATTAAGGAATATCATAAGATATATGAAAGAAATGCTGACCTTTTAACAAAATAGTCCCAAACATATTTTGGTAACATTTTGTCCTGCTCCTCTTCTGACATAGTGCGCAAACTCCTGTGTAGTAGTCTGAAAGGGAACCAAATAAATGGTAAGTCAATGTGCCGAATAGCAGTACTATATAATTAGCTTGAAATAAGAATCATTTCATTATGTATTATAGTATTTCCTAGGATAAATATTTTAATAAATTGTTTCGGGATCAAGGAAATTTAAGAAGACAAAACTAGGGATAATTCCCAGATCATTTTAGTGTTAAGAGGTCGTAGGTGTAAGTATTAGATATGAAAACTCTTATCGCAAGCAACCAAAATGCATTCCTTAAAACTTAGTAATAATAGTTCATTATCCCGGCTGTGATCTATACTCAAATATCCTTTATGTGTTGCGTACCTTTGTCAACCATCGTTCTTTAGAGTAAAATAACAGTGTTTTTAGATATTTATAGCTCATAATTAGGACATATTCATGATATATTAAGGTAAACTATATTTGAATGTTATAAATAAATACCTACACTTTTTTTGTGACGCAAAATATTTATATTGAGAAAAAAAAAGTTATTACGTGAGGAAAATCTTACCGTATATCAACATTTAATGTTGAGTTGTCTGTACCGTGTGCAGTCTTAATTTCCTCCATTCCTTTCTCCAAATAAAGTTTTTGGAATAGCCCTATAACCTCAGGATTCGACGCCCTAAATTGGGAATATGAGACAAAGCATAGTAAGTACATTGTACATTATCAATGACTTAATGTATATCGGGAAATTTTCGCTGCAGTTTAATTTTCAGCGAATGGTTTGGTTTATTTGTTTTTTACGACCTATTAACAGCTATGGTCATTTAAGGACGTGCCAGGTCTTGTTGGTGGAGAAAAGCTGGAGTTCTCGGAGAAAAAGCACCGATCTACGGCCAGTACCTGGTGACTGCCCCACTTTGGTCTCGAACCCGCGTCCCAGTCGTGGAGGGCTAGCAGAGTGCCAGACGCGTTTACCATTTTGCCACCGCGGCCCCCATAGAAGTGTAACTAGTAATAAGATGTTAAGGGTGACATTAATATTGTGCAAAAGTGGATGTTTCTGTCGAAAGGCAAATATTTGACTGGGCGGGAATTTCCCGGTATAGAGTAACAGTATGTGCTTAAGTACATACCAATCTTTGTTACTTTTTCTAAATACAAGAAAATTATTTTAAATCACCACAACACATGGACAAAATCAGAACGCATAGTCGAAATGGAAACACAGTGCAACAACACTATTTAAGGATACATTAAAACATAACAGTAGACACAATAAAAAAACAGAAATCACGCCAATTAGGTTATAAGGAATTGTAATATTTTGAATTGTTATATAACTACTTTTTTCTTTGCTTGGAGTTTTATGTGGAACCGAAACATATTTAAAACCTTTGTAAGAAAAAACACTATGAAAAGAATACTAATAGGTAAAGTAAGTGAAACGGAATCACAATGTCACCTATTTTGCGTATTACATGACATGTTAAGCAGTGATGTGGTCAAAAGTACATCTTTGAAAGGTAACATTCACACGGAACTAACTGAAAGTTGCACGGCAACTTTTAAGGACTGTAATTTATTTTTCAACATTCATGAGGTCATACAACATAGGCTTTCCGGACATATTTGAGATGAATCGCGTTTCATCGTAAATATGTCCAGAAAACCAATATTGTTATTACCTCATGAATGTTGAAAAAAAAATTCAGTCCTTATATTTACATTTGTTAGAGAGAACAGCGTGATTTTTTAATTTTTTTAATTATCTTTTTATTCAGATTTTTCATTGATGCAATGTACATGTACAATAATTAGCAAAACATTCACCCAAAGAACAAATTCTGATTAAGTTTGAACGCCTCTCTAAAATCAAAAATTTTAAAATTCTACTTCTTTTGATTCAAAATGGCGACAATAAATCGCAATCAATCAATAAAATAGGCTGTGAGGGGTATGTGCATATGATTGTGTGAACTCACCAACATTCCGTGAATACTTCGTCGTTGCCAAGGTGAACGTAAGGGTCCTTAAACACTGTCAGCATCTCCTTGAAGAACTGGGCCAGAAACGTAAACACGTGTTTGTTTGAGGGATCCATGGGCCCCAGGAAACCAGGCACATTCTCTTCTTTACCAGGATAGCATTGAGTCAACAGAGAAGGGTGGGCAAACCCCCACGAATAGGTATGTCCTAGTGAAAGAAACCCGTTTCGTATTCCGTATTTGCATATTGCAGAGTTATCTTCTCTTGTGAGCAGGTATTGATTGTTACGTCATTGGTTTGTGTGAGAAAATTACGTCGTTTTCTCAAAAATTGATGACGTTACTCTCACAAACAATGACGTAACAATCAATACCTGCTCACAAGAGCAGATAACTCTGCAATACGCAAAGACGGAATACTAGGAACTAATTTCAAAAATAATCAAATCTGAACATTTCGATTAAAATATCCTAAAACTCGATCAAAGTAAAAATAAAGTTTACTGAGCTAAAGTGCATTACTCGGGAGACTTACTGACTCAACCATACGGTCGTTCAATAAGGTCGAAGTCACTTTAATTTTCATAACTACCTTATACATGTCAACTGGAGATTTGCAACGATTTAATAGTTCCAGCATATAATCCTTAAAAAGTATTTGACAACTTTCACCACTCAAAAAGAAAGATAACCAGACAACAACAGATGGGGAATCTTTGCAATTTTATCGTATTTTAAATATGCCGAGACTCCCTATTTGATGTTGTCTGGTCATCTCTCCTTTCGAATTTCGTTTACTACTATGGCCGCACTATTGAATTCAATTTAGGAATTCACAAACTGGGGTACGCAGAACTACCCTAAGCAACATTAAGCGGACGTTGGATCTCATTTTCCCCTTTGTATTTAAATTTCACAATTGTTGGAACATGCAGTGCATGAGCAAGGTCTGTACATTAACAAATGTGTTACCTAACCGACGATCCTTATCAAAGATATTGAAACATGTCATACATGTGTGAATAGCAAATGACTTTCAGTTTTAAGAATTTTATCAAAAAAAGGGTTAAAAGGCAATACTTTAGAATAAACATGTGTTGAATATCTCAGGCGAGATATTATTGATAATATTTTGCATTTTTCTAGATTTTATAGCACACACAAGTTAAGTTTGAGCGAAATAATGAGATCATAGAAATCGTAATGAAACAATTTACGTACGTTTAATGTTATTTAGTAGGATGACATTTAAATGCATATTTGATTATTATCCGGAGCAGTTGATTGTGCTAATTTTTTTCTTCCGGTAGCAAAACTTTGGACTTTTACATTTAAAAACAAAATCTTTGTTAATATTTACCTGGAGTATCGAATTCTGGTATCACACGGATTCCTCGAAGCCGTGCGAAATCGATGATATCAGCAATGTCATTCCGCGTGTAAACCATGCTCGAATGGTAGGCACCCTTAAAGAAAGTTAATACGGATCATACATCTCCAAGTGAATTAAAGTTATCCTGGCAAGTGGGTTTTCCGGAAATTGTACACAGTCTTTAACTTTGACTTTTAAAAAGACTTTTTTTTCTCAATGAAAACTCAAGCAACAGAAGAGAGTATCTTTCAAAATGACTGCCGTGTTTATACTCTTACATGTTATTAAGACTGAACAGATTTTACAATAAACCGCCATTGTTTATTCCACTGATATTTAAATCGACCTTTCTTTCTACAAATGTAGATCGTTTATATGCTCACCAATCAATTTAGAAATATTTAAAATCCTTTCAAAATGATTCTTAAAATTTCAACTATAGCAAAAAGTATGCTCCCTATTACTGTTAATGTTCTAAATATCTTAAGGCCTCTACTTTCTTATAAACATATTTCTTTTAGCTGTTACCACTAAAACTACGTCTTTTGTAGTAACCTATTCCGTCATTTCGTATTGCAGTGTTATCTTCACTTGTGAGCAGGTATTGATTGTTACGTCATTTGTTTGTGAGAGGAACGTCATCAATTTTTGAGAAAACGACGTAATTTTCCCACACAAACCAATGACGTATCAATCAATACCTGCTCACAAGAGAAGATAACTCTGCAATACGCAAAGACGGAATATCCAGCAGTCCGATATTTTCGCGTATTTGTTTAAATGTTTTATGTCGTAGTATCTATTATTTATGGATTCCATGTCTGCTGGCCATGACGCATCTGATAATATTTTCGCATGATTCATTTTTTTCGGGGAGAAATTGTTACCGTGAAAACAAGAACCCTGCGAGAAACAGAACTTTGAGAGTAACTATTTACAAAAATTGTATAAGTGATTTGGTAAACACAATTTGGTTTACTTTTTTGCTGAGATCTGGATATATATCACTTTTATAGGGAAAAGACTGGTCGTCTACAATATGCCAATGTAGTACATTCATCTTGTTTTGGGCCATGCCTTCCTGAAAAATAAAAAAATATCTAACATCAGAATATTTTTCTTCAATCAGAAAATATTTCGGTTTATATAAGTGTAGACAGTATATGTTTTATAATCTAGAACCACTCTCTGTCGTAGTCTCTGTTCTCTCTGTCACATTTTTTTCTCTGTCTGTCTCTCACTCGCTTTCATTTGATAATATTTCCATTGTGATAAAATGTCAACGATAATAAATTCAGGTAAGTTTTCGACATAACGAGTTACTCACCAGCACGTCTAGTATGACCTGTTTTGTGATAAAGTGTCTGGCAGTGTCCAGCAGAAACCCCCTATACTTAAACCTGGGAGCATCTCGTATTACAGCTTCATGGATATAAAACTGAAAAGGCATCAATCATTATCTATTTGTATGTGTCATAATATATAAATGAATTTAACTAAATTTAGCAAAAATAACGACAGTGTAGTCATGCATATTTTTTTTATTTTTTTTTCAATTTTGAGTATTGTCAAGTACTGTAAAAATTCCTGTTCATTTCGCGGGGAAAAAATGTCAAAGCGAAAACTGCCACAGAAAAAAACAAATCGAATCTCAGCGAAAAGCAGTTTTGCAGTATATTTTAACTATATTGTTCCCTGTAGCTAATTATTCTATGTTCACGAGTTTTATAACCTAAAGATCAAATTTTTCAGGTTCCATTAGAAAGTTGTACATACCTGTCCGGCATTTTTGACCACTAGTTGACTTAAGGTATCTAGACCCCTAATCACACCCCACACCTCATTGGCATCCAATTTTACACCAGTAGGGGTCACCGTCAGTAAATCTACAATAGAACAAAGCGGGGGGTCAAGTAAAATTACTATAACAGAGGCGTCATCACAACGACAAAATACAAAAAATAGGAAAGACAACATAAACAACCACGTAAAAGGCGGGACGAAACAGGGTATTCGTCTACTGGCTTCTCTACGCTTGCCTTCCGTCACGGTGGCGCCTCCTTAAATGACGTTAAATCATATACAACCAGCCATCCAACCGTCATGGTGTTTCTGGCATAATTCACGGAGAAGTGCATGTCACCAACAGTTTTATTCAAGTTGAAGTAGACATTTATAAAGTAAGAAATTACAATTGATTCTGTTGCAGGACAAGTCGATCATGATGATTCTGGAGAGCAAGAAAATTCCTAATTTTGTAAATACGTATGCCTTGCGTCACCATGAAAACTTTACGATTTTTTACAAGATCTTATATACATTCGAAAAGTGTTACTCTTTTTGTTTGGCCAGCATCTCATAAAAACACCACTCTCCATCAAAATGTATGTTTAACTATATATATATGTACTGTAAAGCGCTTTAGAGTGGCTCATTCTAGCTAGATAGGGCGCTATATCAAATGTTGCATATTATTATTATTATTATTATTTAAATATGTGAATATCTATGATAAAATTCTAATCATATTTGATCTTATACAACTTCATAATGTACTACAGTTCTACAGATGCATTGACATTAGGGTTATATTCATACTACAATTTGCAAATGCAAGTTATTAGAAAACGATCACTTTTTCGCATATATAATGGATTGTAATTTTAGAAATGAATGGTATATTTAAATTCAAAACAATTGTTTTATTATTCGTAGTAAGGAGTCGATAAAATATGTATGATTGCATATATGATTTAAGTAGTCTGTTTCGATGATAATGAACCATATCGATGATTAAATCCTATCACCAATGTTTACCAAATGGTGAAGTTGTTCAAGCCCCAATTCACATCAAAATAGGAACTGCAAATAAAAGAGGCTTATAAGTCGTTTCGAAACTGAGAAACATCATCTATAAAAAACATGTTTTAATGACGCTTATATTCGACTTTTGACACACCCTTACAATAACTTACATGACTCATCTGATGTGGCGTTAGGATATTCCGCGCACTCTTTTTTCACGCGGATGTGCACATGAGGCACGGAGGGTGTGTCCAGAAAGTACAACAAGTTTTCATGACTCATTTCATTTTTGATTTTCGATTTTGGTGCATTGAAATAGTTTTCTTCTGAAACAACAATCGAATCTTCGAAAATTATTTTGTTATAGCGTAGAATGGCGTCATCGATGATGTCACAAGAATGTGACTTGACCACAATGGTGAAATTTTGGGGATACAGTCTGTAAAAGTTTCTCGTCGGCTTAAACACGCGTGGTATCGGCCAAGGCTCAGCTACGGAGGATCTGAGGGACCGACGGATGGTGACCGGACTCCGAAAACCATTAAAAGTTACTTCATAACTGTCAGGACCTCTTTGCCAGTAGATAACGTCGTCAATGTTGATAGACTTGGTGGTATCTATAATAATGTGAAAACGTGTTAAAGTGTTAAAATATGCAGATACTTTCATAGCCAAGTTAATGCCTATCTTGTATATCGCCTACCATAGCAGTAGCATACATGTGAAATATATACAGTAACACATTTATTTTTAAAGAAAAATGACAAAATGTATCCCTATAAAGAATCCATCTTGTAAAGGAGGTAAATCTTTATCATTTTCTGAAAGTAAATTAGACGAAAATTGACAATATCATTAGAATCAACTGATTTGAAGTTAAAAGTTCATTAAATATATTAATAAAACAAAACCGCTCACGAAATTGAAATAAAAAGCATCTGCTATGTCTTTTATTCTCTTAAACCCCCATTGATTATTTTCTTTTGAGATATCATTTCTGGGGAAAAATTAATTCAAAATGTTCATGGCTTTAATTTCACAGTACTTCGGACCAAGACAACCTGATATTTTGTTGAAATTCTAATTACTGTATTCTAACCTGTGTCTTATATTTATTTCTATATGTTTTACATTTTGCTTTCGAAATCTGCATGCTTTTATACTCTCTCATATAGGAAATATATAGATGATATATCTGGTTTAAAAAAACCTGTCCGGTAGAACATCTAGATATCGATGTGAAAGATCTTTCTCCAAACCATATCCCCACCACCACCACATATAACATGAAATGCTAGCTCTGCTTCATGTTAACTAGCTTCTGTTTCGGATTCATGTTCCCTCAAAATGTGTCGCATTCGGTATTGTGTATTGTGTATCCTCATGAAAGGTTTCTGTTTGTCAACTCTTTGGTTAATTTTTTTAATTGGAGTTATTTGGATAATTTATACTGACCATTTCCTTGAGATGTTGACTTTTGAGACCAGACAGATATCTCTTTCCGTAATTTATCTATGATGTTTAGATCTCCCTCCTTGTAAGGTGCGACACCTAGCGGCAGACATCGCACTGTGGATACAATCGCAGTCAGCAGAAGGAGGCATTCATCGAATCTCATCACCTACTAAAAGACAGTAAACTATGTGATTAAACAGTTGAGGAAAAGGGTACCATGCATTCCCCATGATCACTAAGAAGATTTTCACTTTACAGCTGCTTTCCGACTTCGAGTTTTCTTCTGTTTGATATGGTCGATGAGACAACAAAAATAGATTTTGTTCTGCCTAACTTTCCTTGTCAATGTGATCAAATCTCATTTTGATGTTTAGCATATACAGTATTAGGGTCCTGAGTTCGACTCCTGCAGTTTCTCTTTTATAAAATGAAAATAATTCTGTAAAATGCGTCTCAAGATATGATTTACATGTAATACTATTGTAAAAAAGTTGGAACAGATATTTTCATAATAGTGATATCGGCAATACTATACTTTAACTTATTGGGTTCCTTTACCTTGATATCAAATTACTAACTTGAATATAAATCCATTTCACAATGTCAGTTTGTATTGATGAATATTACATTCAAACTTCATATGCGCTATACTGTCTATTTCATTTTTTCCTATAACTATGATAATATCTTCCACTGCGGGTTTTTCATGAAATGCAGTGTGTGTGAAATAATATCACCCGGCGTGAAAGTCAGAATACCTTTTTTTATGAAAATACGTTCTATATACATTGTAATGTTTTCTTCTGTTCAAAGAAATCAAATCAACAGTTATATAAAGAAGAAGAATATATTTTTTCTTTAAATTTTGAGTTATGAAAAAAAGGAAACCTTAACAGTGTGAGATTTAATTATGAATGATAACCACACTGTTGACTTTGGTTATCTCAATTGTGATACACAAAATGATAAACAGAACATATTGCTGAAAATAAACCCTTCGATTGGATATTAATTATTATCGGTCGTGCCTTTCTGAATATCAATGGTGGTCTATCAAAGAACGATTACCCGGCTGGCTTTGTAGTTTCAAATATTTATGCAATATCGAATTGCACAAGGCTTGCATTATCATTTACATTCTCAAGGATTACAGCATCAGATGCATAATTGAAATGGCAAAAAGATAATAATAGTAAAAATGAGCATGACGTTTGCTATTATTTAAATATAAAAAACAACATTTTTTAAATCGAATTGTAATTATTGTTTCATACATGCATAACAAGCTATTCAAATACGTTCATTTAGATTAAAAAACTGTTTTTTGTTCCTGATGATTTAAATTCACAAACAAGAAAAATAGCATTAACTTACCTGTAGGGGGATTTGATAGTAGAACGCCTTTTCCTCACTTTACTTTATCAATGAAATACAATCGTTCCGTACCCTCTTAAGCTACAGTACAGGTGTCCTGATTACAATCATAATCGTTTTGATTGGTGCTTTTAGGTTTTAACTAGTACTGGTATTTACTGAAGGTCAATACTGAATGACCAGACACAAATCTGATAACATATCAGATCAGTGACACGGAATGAAGTCTTGCGTATATTAAGTGTCGTGGTCTAATAGAGAACCAAAAGCATTGAATGGAATTAAGACTTGTTAGATTACAGAAATGTTACTAATAATGTGTAAATTATATTTTTTGTGATAAAAACTGTTTTTAAGAATTCTGTTGTGTGATTGCAATAAATTGCAATCAAAATAAGTACATATATGTTGGTGATTCATATATGCATTTCAATTGTTTTCGTGAATTGATTTTCTAAAGATTCATTAAGCTAACAATACTTTGAAACAACGTAGTAAGCCCAACATAGCGTGGTTAAAGGGTCTGTCTATAGACTGTACCATTACGTTAAGTTATTTGTCCATTATTGAGAGCTATTGTCTATCTATTAGTGTCATTACCTACCCATCAGTGGTTATCATTGGACTGCACATTCTGACATCCATTCACAAGTAATCTCCAAACATTATTTTATAGAAGACATATTGTAAGCTAGACTTGATTCTTTTAGGTATTGTTGTAAACGTAAACTATTACAAGTATACAGTAAAACCTCCAAATAATGCCCCTCGTTTCATTTGCCACCTAGCTTACTGCCAAAATATTCCAATGTCCTTTTTTTCTTGTTTTCTTAAGAATTCCTTTATACATACATTCAATTTCAAATCGCCAAACCCCTTTAAAAAGACAACACTTCTCTGTATAAAAGGTGGCAGTGTAACGAGGTTTTATTATATACTGTATAACCTTTAATGTTCTTTTAAGGGGTCTATTTTCGATTATTTGAATTCACATTTTACATGACTAGTGCTGAATAGCATTGTTATAGATACATGTGAACACAGGTTCCGAAATTATTTTCAAATTTATCAGATTTTTAAATTAAATAAAATCACAAGCTGCCAAATTTTAAGAAACGCGAGTGTGAAAATAGTTGGGTTTGATATAATACAACTCTCCACTATGATTTTAATTTTAACGATAATTACTTATTTAACAACATCATTAAATTGAATACAGGGTCTGTAAAAATGTTGAAGATTTAGTGACTATTTGTTTCTTAAATATTTAATTTAATTTACTAAGCAGTAACAAGCCTTCCAGATTTCGAATTTTGCATGTCAGTTAGTTTACTTTCCGATAGCCTTTATTCAGTGTCTGGACTTCGTCTAGAAACATCACTTCTGACAAACAAAGTATTACGAAGCCGAGGTTTTCTACCAGACATACTTCAATGTACGCTGCTGACATCATCATGTCCTTATTTCCGGCTTTGGGATTCCGTGAGATTCAAGAGTTTGTCATTCTCCCACCTCAGATGACAGTGATTTTCTAGGGTGATACCTTGCAACTATCATCCTCTGTTGAATAAACATTTGTTTTATCATACTGAAAGTCAATATCACCAGTTTGTCTTATCGTCTAGTTCTATGGTAGCGAATCTCTCAGGCATTGCACAAATCATATGTGTTTATTACCTAGCCATTTTTTTATCTTGCTAATTCGGTTAATGCTTAATGACAGATATAACCACTTTTGAATTAAAGATAACAACTAACGCAAGTCGAATAAAAGCATATGAATGAAATATTAATATATCGTCTAAATTGCAAGAAACAATTAAAACAAGAACAAAACATAATATGTTTTATACATTTTAGGGCTGTGATTTGCAGATATTTTGCATTGACTTAAAGTCAAAAAGAAAAAGAGAATGGCACTGAATGCTTACAGTCTTCTTAAATATCTTGTTGACGAGCTCAGAAAAGATTTTGTCAACCAGAAACTCATAATTTTAACGATTTTATTCACAATAAACATATATTTCACTTCATCCTGTTTTCACATAATATTCTCCATAACAGTGAACAGCCACATATCTGCCTTGCGTTGTTTGGTCCTTAACATCACTGATGGCCCTTAACATCACTGATGGTCCTTAACATCACTGATGAGTGTTATAGGACGAAACAGTTGTATAATGCAGTGTAATTCAATTTTGGCTTTATCTATCTATTACCAAACTTTAAAGGTGTAATCACCTACGTATGCGTGTTCAGTTTGTAGACTTTGTTGGCGGATGTTTTTAGTCTCCAAGGTTTGCCGTAACCTTGGTGGCCACCGTTACATATTTTGAGTAGTGACACGTTTCATAATAAACACAATTTTGATTCTAATGTACAATTTCACAAATGTTTATAAGCTGTACTTAAAAAATGACTTTGTGGAAAACCTGTATTCATACTTCTATCAGTGCTATAGTATGATATTTTGCATTTTGTTGAAACTCCAAAACACGATTTCGAAGTATGCATGTTATTTTGATATTTCTTTACCAAAACGAATATTTTCTATTGCAAAGTCGAGTTGGCAAAGTGACTATGTTCTCATTCAGTTCAAATACCATGTTGAATACAAGTCTTTCGCCAATAAAACATTCATGAAAGACCCTTGGCAATGTGTCATACATTTTACTAAAACTAATTGAGGGTATTTGTTTTATATTTACTAATGAGTTTCTGTTATTAAACTGTGATTAAAATATGTTTGTGTGTTTAAAAAAAATCAAATATGGACATCGTGAAATATATTTGATTAATATTTCATGATTGAGCCGGAGAATGTTATATTAAGCTATATTGCTGAGTAAAACGTGCATTGCTGTTTTCCTAAGGGTGCATGTCATTTAAAATGCATTTTTTTACAAGACTATTGTAGGTCTATTAGACACATACTATTGTGCATTCGACAAACGCACTGGTAAGGCATAACGTAAAATCATGCTGGTTCAACATATATATTTTTAGCACCAGTGCATTTCAAATGTACAAATCAAAGGTATATATCACGCATTCTGGAAGATTTTATGCAATTCCGTTAGCGTCGTTGTTTCCTACATGCCACCATCAACGTGATTGTTAGGACTCCTACTATAGACAGGAAAAGACTTGTCAAATGAATCAGCTGGAACAAAGAAAGAAAAAACATTACAATTTAGGACCGGAAGTACGTATGAAGTGAGTTATCATAAGAATTTAAATGAAATAGTTTGTATACAGAAGAAATTTCAAGCCTTTTTATGTATGATCAGAAAAATATTAAAATTCATAATTTTATTTCATATTTATTGAGTAAGCAATGTTATCTAAAAGGAATCTGAACTATTAACATCGCGATCAAATAAAATATCGTGATGCCCGAAATATAGTAATCAACATTAAAGTAATTCATATAGGCCTATGACTACACGAAAAAACTCAGCTATATGAAAACCGTTAAAGGTGTCTTACTAAGATCTCGAACGATAACTCAATGCAGTGTGCATATTGTACCTTCCCTGATGGTTAAAAAAACAAATATAACCAGAGACTCTAACAGTATCTCTTACTTACCGAAGGATCTCTGATGGCTGAAACTTAATATCATTACAGCTGTTCACGGCTGTCACTTACACACTTACCGTAAGATTTTAACCGTCACTTCCATAACTACCGTAGTTTCTCTAATGACGAAATATATCTCTGATCAGAAAACTCATTCTGGGATCTCGAGCAGTTGAAACTAGGGCGTTTGCAAATATTTCAAACTTACTGTAGTATCTTTATCAATAAAAATACGTTTGACACGTGTAGCATTTGTTATCATTTACATAATTACCGTATCATCTCTAACGGTCACTTCCTTGTATGTCACAATTTATTATGATAAATGGAAAGATCACACTATCTGTTGCAGGTAAATCTATTCCACATGGGGGTGTTTGCGGTTTATTTCAAACTTACCGTATAATCTTTAACGGCAGAAACGTATGTCACGTTTGATGAAATCTTAGGTTGTCTCAATTTCTCTATCAAATATTCGATTTCGCCTTTCGCCGAATTCAGCGTTAATTTATCTGTATGCTGTGTCGACTGGTCAGTTCTGGAAGTTTTCTTTCTGACACAATACTCGGGCCCATTGGCATAGCCTACATCTAGGCCGCGTCTGTAACAATGGGTAAGTTATTTGTATATGCAAATGTATCAAGACATACACGGACAAATTGTTTAATTTTGTTTCATTGGCATTTGAGAGGCCGTTGTATTATGACATATTTCAAGTTCATTATTTTCTGTATCGATATCTCCGATGCTCAGGAAGTGATTTGCACACGAAGAAAACGACAAATATAGAATATTATCTCATGAGATTTTAATATGATAATATTCCTTGAATTAACTTGATTCATTATTTTCATTGTCAGAGTGTTTATTAATTACCTCAGCATACGACACCGATGCTCTGATAGCCTCCTGGAAACATCAAGGAGAGCCCTAGGCTTCCTGCTGCTCCATAACTTCTCTGCTACTGCTGAGCCACGGGGCCTACACAGACCAAGAAAACGATAAAAACAGTCCTATAAAAACAAATTGCTAAACCGAAGTGTCATGCATTTTATTAAAGAAAGAGTATATTAAAAGCCAGTTTGAAAGCGGATATCCCTTAACATGAACTTCGATTATGTCGAAATGTGTATAAATGATTGAGAATATTTTATTTTGGAAATATTGATATCAACAAAATAATACAATATGAAATGTTTGAAATGAATATGTCATAAATTAACACGCTCTGTTATGATGGTACACACGATCAGTAAGATCAATATTCTCTACAGACCCAATACTTAGATAACTGGGTAAATGAAATGAGAATGGTTAACATGAATTGTGTATGGAATGTTTAGGATGAGTGAACTGTGAAGTATGTTATAGTCTCCCAAATATTGTCATGTGTATGTGCTTTGAAAAACTGAATAAAAATATAAATCAAAAAATTAAAAAAACAAATTAAAAAAACAATACTAAGCTATAAGTTTGTATTCTGTATGTGTTACTTCGGTTTTTTTTCTGTTTTTTAGTTATTTAAACATCGTCATCATGATTACATTTTCAAATACGAAATCTCAGTCTTAATCAGAATAAGAGACTTGCTCATTAGTAGTATATAGGTCATTGCGATGACCTATATAATTTTCTTTGTGACTAAACTGAATGTGGAAATAAGGTTATCAAAGATTATTGCATACCGGGAAATATTCCCCGCAGTTTTTCATCCTCCACAATGAGGGCGATTTCATCATGACAGTAAATATCAATAAAATAGTTATAACATGTGAATAGTAATGTTAACACTGGACAAGGGAAACGGGATTTGTTTTAATGGGTGTAAGTTTCCATTTGCACACATTTATTCTTTTCCTACATTATTAAGACCGACAACCGTCTACTATCCAGTACGACATTTAAACATTTACACGTCCATTTCCTTCAATGACTATCCCACCTACAGAAGTACAATGAAGCCGATATGCCAATTATCACCATCGGTACATACCATAGCATGCTCGACACCATCTCGCTACTAATGTATTCGCTCCAAAGACAAGCCTCGCCTCCCAGGATCTGGGTGCCTTCTTCTGCATCAACCTCTGCTTTACAACAAGCCATCAAAAATGTTCGCTTAGTTTTTGTGTGATTTCTTTGTATTAATATTTTGTTTTCTATTGAATTTGGATAAATATTTCGCATCTAGTGAAATACTTAAGATTATACAAAGTTGTACATGTATCTTGCTTCAGTAATTTAAAGGATCAAGCTACTTTTCCAAACACGTTTCAATTGAAGTTTTTTTTTCGAATAATAGCTGAAATATGCGATCTTCGAGCTCTCTATATTTTCTCATAACTATGTGTTTGTCAGTGTTTCTCTTGGCTAGCCTACCAAGGTTCACCCCATTGTTTAACAAAATTAATAATATGTTATTTGTATGCAGTTAAAATACAAGTACCGTTTGGCTCACAGTTGTAGAAGTCCTGCCAATGAACGCCTCTCCGAAAACTGTCTAAATACCAGCACGTGGAAAAGATGATGCGGTACCCTTTTCGGAGTATCGCGCCGATTTCATGACTCTTTGACGTCCACACTTGTATGATGGTGTCTTTAGGAATCTAGGAAACAGGGAAGTCACACAAACCAATTATTTATGTCATTATTTAATTTAAATGATAATTATTGTTTTAGATATAAACTGATTGGATAATGCTTTTATGTTCTACTACTTACGTTGACACCCTTGTTCATCCCATCCTGCCACATAATTACGTCTAATCCTATATTGCGATCACGTGCAATAGCATCCAATTTCTCCTTCAATCTGTAGAGAAAGACATCATCATCATCATCATCATCCATCATCATCTTCATCATCATCATCGTCGTCGTCGTCATTTTTATTTAAATGTGAACGCTAATGGCCATTTCATAAATAAAAGTCAGTAAGTTATATCATGTAAACACTATCGTTTTATTATAATATCATAAATGTCAGTTTTGACATGCGATATGTTTTACCTGTTGTTAAAATATTCCCAAATGTACGGCGGAAGATTTTTGTTCATCATACTTGGATTCTTTTGCATATGTCTGAAATAAAAAGGTTTTGTTGTTAAACTTTAAAGATATGTATGACAACGGTATATTTTATTGTGACATGAAAATGTTTTGCATTATTATGTGAAAGCGTCGACTTAGTTATACATTTGTCTTTATGATAATTAATCTAAACTATTTTGCTTTTACAAAAGAATATACTGTGTTAAACAAATTTTAGAGCAAGATTGATAGACAATAGATGAACCAAACATCTTATTCTGAACTTGCCTTATAATACTCCGCACTTCCTTGAGAATTCTATAGTCACCTTCAAGTTGATTGCCATTTGAGCTTAAAAGAAAGAGGGGAATAAAACTCTAATCGACGATATAAACTAAATAGGTAAAAGAAAAAACAAAAACAAAACAAAACAACATCGGAAAATAACAAAGTAAAGGCGCTAAACTAGTGTTCTATTTCAGAATAGAATTGCTTTAATCACCAATCAGTTAAATGGAAATATTAGAAACAGTAGCTTGAGAACACTTTCAGAAAGTCGCCGCTGTTCGTTAAAACTTATAAGGTACCGTAGATAATTTGAAAAAGATTTAAGGATCCCTAGCCCACTGCATGCAAAACACAGATAGTTTTCATAAAGTTTTTGTACCTAAAAATTCCCTTCAATTTCGTTTAGGATATAACTGTAACGTGACTGGGTCAGGGTGCTTCCTACCTGTACCCGTTAGTTTATTTAGGTCAATGGTTCGAGGTCCTAGTTTATTTAGGTCAATGGTTCGAGGTCCTGTCTAGTCCCATTATAAGTTTTACTTTAAGATAATCAATGTTGTCTTTTTCCCCAACTTGATTGTTTCTTATTAAATGTTTGCAAGCTATAGTTTCTTTTCAGAATTTTTTTTATCTCAAAGATAATGCCAGAAAAAAAATCAGATATATAAAAAAAAAATCAGATATATAAAAAAAAATCAGATAAAAAATCAGATATATAAAAAAAAATCAGATATATAAAAAAAAAATCATATATAAAAAAAATCAGATATATAAAAAAAAAAACAGATATATAAAACAAAAATCAGATATAGAAAAATAAAATTGCATTGGTACGAGAATCCTTAGGGATTATAGAAAATCGTTGATAGATGTTCTTTATGAATTTATTAAAAAGTAATCAAAAATAAAATCCACTTACATGATTTTGTCGTGCAACATGTTTGATATCTCGTTGTCGGTCATGTTTGTTGTGATATTCGTAAACAGCCTTGCTCCTGATTGACTTAATTGGGTTCTAAGATTATCTTTGATGAAAAGTGCCTGAAACAGCTCCACAACTTTTGGATTTGACGCCCTAAGGAAGATTCGACCAAAGAACGACTGTTTTAATTGCTGACATATGCGTCAACAACTTATTGTTTTTGGCAACTGGTGGAGAACGAGCATACAAGTGAGTAGTTTCTAAGCTAAAAACATTACGTAAGCAATTAATTTTGTATTACGAGTTAACAAAAGACGGCCTATGGTGACTGTTTGAAGAAAGAGCTTTCAGGTGAGTGGCATTAAAAGCGATATATTGAACATGTAAGAAAAAATTGTAATACTTTGTAATACAATTACAGAGCGAAACTACTTTATCGGAAAACTTGTTTTAAGTTTTCCCACACATAAATTAAACAGTATTAAAACACGATAAAGACAATTGTCCCAAACATTTTGATAATTGCTAATGTCATTAGGAAAAAACGGTAGAATATCAAAGTGACAAAAAATCGTTTAATCAAACTGCCAAAATTATAAAAAAAAATGTGAAAATGCGAAAGAGATATTTACAAGGTAACATTTGAAAGAGCACAGGATGAATAAGACCAGGCGTTCCAGCAGGGTTAGCAATTTTTTCTGCTTCAACAACGACTTCCGTCATGTAAATCTTAGTAAAATCCAGAAAATACCACGTACCATACCTAGTACCGGGGTAGTATCAGTAAATTATGTTCTTCATCAATAACGATGACAAGTTTTCCATGCACGTTAACATTTGAAATTATAAAACAGCAGCTCTGTACATAAGTGACCTCATTTAAGCAACCCGGAGGTATGCTAACATAGAATATATATATCTACAAGAAAGGTTTTGAATTTTGAACTGTTACTATAGCAATTAACGTACAGTTTTATATTGGTTTCGTTCATAGAAGGATGAACGTATATACGTAACACACACACGTGATGCACCTATGGTAATAGATACAGTATGCCAAAACATTAACTACATTACACCATATTCCGTCTTTGCGTATTGCAGAGTTATCTTCTCTTGAGAGCAGGTATTGATTGTTACGTCATTGGTTTGTGTG
>JAUMHH010155225.1:0-18550 GCA_032359455.1 Chlamys rubida | reverse complement strand
AGAGGTTAGAGTTAGTGTTTAATAGTCAAATGTAGACACAGAGGTTAGAGTCAGTGTTGTATAGTCAAATGTAGACATAGAGGTTAGAGTCAGTGTTGTATAGTCAAATGTAGACACAGAGGTTAGAGTCAGTGTTGTATAGTCAAATGTAGACATAGAGGTTAGAGTTAGTGTTTAATAGTCAAATGTAGACACAGAGGTTAGAGTCAGTGTTGTATAGTCAAATGTAGACACAGAGGTTAGAGTTAGTGTTGTACATCAAATGTAGACACAGAGATGAGAGTTAGTGTTGTACATCAAATGTAGACACATAGGTTAGAGTCAGTGTTTTTAAATCAAATGTAAACACATAGATTAGAGTCAGTGTTTTTAAATCAAATGTAAACACATAGATTAGAGTCAGTGGTTTCAAATAAAAAGTAGACACAGAGGTTAGAGCTAGTGTTGTAAATCAAATGTAGACACAGAGGTTAGAGTTAGTGTTGTAAATCAAATGCAGACACAGAGGTTAGAGTTAGTGTTTTTAAATCAAAAGTAGACATTTACATTACATTAGAAAAACAATTATTGTAACAGACTCCTTGTTATTTCTAAATATAACGTACGTACCAGTCCTTTGGCCCTGGATGTCAATGACATATAGTATTAAAGTTCAAGCTAGTTCAGTAGTTACAACATGGGATTGGATTGGTCTCAATGTATGGTTCCAAATAATGTTAAAAAATTTCAAAAATATTCATAAGACTTATTCAAAATTGAGCAACATCTGTAGGCATGATTTAGTGTTTCAGTTAAGACTTGCCAGAGGGAAGCGAGCACATCAGACTTTGTTTCTCTCCGTTTAATAATAATAATAATACTTAGAGGTTCGTATATAGTGCTTTATCACTATCTAGTTCTTAGGTCGTCACAAAGCGGTTCACAAATTAGTATCCGTGGTTATAGGGCCTTTGCAACCAGTCAATATCTTTGGGGAGCATACAGCCGGTGCTCCCATTTCGGCGCTTACTAGCTTACTAGCAACTAGCACTGCCCAACCACGTACTCATTTGCAGCCGAGTACACTGGAATAGCGGAGTAAAATATATTGCTCAAAGATTCAACACAGTGCAGTGACGTGACTCGAACCCGCAGCCCTTCGGTCACGAGCCTGGTGTCTACCACTAGACTACCGTGCCTCCTTGGCACATAAAATCCATGCCTCCTTCACGTACTTAGGCAAACCCAAGATTAACTCTGGATGTCAACTTAACCAGAACAACTGTACTGAAATTCCTACGCGTATGACAACACTCAAACCTTGTAACTTACAAACAAAGCAGAAAGTTCCTCTGTAGCAATCAATGGCCAGAGATAGAGACGGGTTTTTGGTGTCTGCGCATGCAGGTCGACTAGCCAACTACAGATGATCAAATTTGCAACGATTTGATCAAAAATTTCAACTGAATAACCTTAATTTAATCGTATATCTATATTTATTATTTTGTAAAATATTAGGTGAACTAAATGACGGAAAGGAGAAATGATTCCGGCCCAACTTCTAAAAGGGAGGAAAAGTATAGAAGTACTGTAAAAATACATAAAGATAGTAGAATACAATACAATATGATATCATATAACTTATATTTAAACACAATTATACCTTTCATTTATACATTGGGGGAAAAACCAATTCGGCTAGCGTAATTGCTATTCCATCAGGGTGTGGTTGTTGAGAGCCTTTTTGCGAAAGGGATATTGGGATAAGTTTGTACTCTCTCTTCAGGGTGGGGTATTGTTATATAAACCAAGGGACTCTCAACCATGGAAATCACCACCATTTCATGTATATTCATGTGTATACATTATGTATCTCTTTGACATATGAATATGTGTTCATACTACTATAGTAAGTATTGATAATGACATCAAATAAAGGGGGGGAAAGAATTAAACAAACAAATATTAAAAAATTAAAATTAAAACGTCAGCAAAAAATATTTCGAAGGTCATGAAACCGTGTCTGCATTTGATAATAAAAAAATTCGCATCTGGTTCGACGTTATCATGCCTTCTCCTTAAGGAAAAAACTCTCTTTGATATATTTGTCACGCAACTCGGGCGATTTTCCACACGGGTCACCATTTATAGTCCTATCTGAAGGATTGTTTGTTTGCTATGAAAGCAAATTTATAAGCTTTTTGTTTTTACTCCTTCTCTTATCAACAACAGTAGCGATCCAACCATTCCGTGCGTATAGGTTCTACTGTAACACACAAGGAAATGGCTGAGGCGATGACGTCATGTTCTTCCTCACGTCGTCTCATGATTATTTTGACCAATTGAAATGCGTTTATAGTCGTCACATGACTAAGGTGTCATACGAGTGCAAAAAGATATTGAAAAGTGGTAAAAGTTCACCAGACACAAATATCACAGGGATATGCGAATTATTCCTGGAGCTATCCTTCAGTGTAAAGAGAAATATTACACGTTTTAAGGGTTGATCTCAACAATGGAGGAAAACGCCACCGTCTTTGATGGTATATAGGCCTTCTAAAGGGATGTTACATTTGCCTACCTTACTTTTTCGAAGCAGAACTCACATTTTTGGGGGGTGTTAAAATAGCTAGGTATTGTTTGGAAGATGACGTATGTTTCGGAGGAAACGGATATCGTGACAACGATAAGATAATTCATTTTACGTTGATATAAAATGTTATCAAAAGAAAAATATTTCGACTATACGAAACCTTTTCTTCTTCGCCAATCAAACTCTATGTGAATTTTGTCCACAAGAAAGTAAGGTTGGGTCAATACTTATACATAGAAAGTCTTTCATCCTTCTAATACACAATCACGGGTGACAATTATCTCGTGTTTTTATCTTACCTCTAAAAAGACTAATAATACTCTCCATATCAAGATAGGTCCCGGCACACCTAGGTTAACAAATGCATGTCCCTGTGCATAATGTTGCACATAAATACGCGTTATCTTTGGTTTTTAGTTCAGTTGTACTGCCGTAGACCATAGACGACCAACATGCTGCGACTTCTTTGTGTATTGGCCTTGGCCACATGTGCCACAGCACAGGTATGTTTCGCCACAACCAACAGACATACGGCTTCAGTATATTTTATCAGACTTAACCATTAGTTATATTTCCAGTCAGAAAATAATATTTTGTATCAAAAATCATTCGCAGCGACCAATTTGTCAATATAATTTAGAACGAATGGCTGGCTGTGAATCAAAATCAATACTTTCACACTAGTGGTCATAAGGGTTGTATTTAACAACATCTCATCTACTTGAACTGAAGTAGCGTGTGACTACCTTTCTGTGAGATACAACCGTTTTACGTGTATTGCAACATCTCCTAGGGTATCCAGCCCACCACTACCCTCAAACTTCAAAGCTGTGTTTATTCTCCATTTGATTCTGACCGAACGCTTCTGCAACGCTTGATACAAAACTAACGTTTAAGGTGCTAATGCGAAAACAAACTAGAATTTGTCGAGGAATCTGTTTAAATCATATATTTTATTTTATTTTTATTTTAAAAGCATATGGCAATGAATGAATTTTTCAAAATAAATTTCGATAATAAAATAAAAGGTAGCATTGATTTATATGGGTTTCTTTGTTAGGAATTGTTTCATTGTATGTAGTGACCGGTCTTCGTAATTTGCTCAGTGACGACAAATGCAAAGCATCCGGAATCACTTGTAACCAATGATCAGCCTGGTAACGCTGCTGTGTATTATCAGCTATTGCATCACCATGATTTATACATTGTTCCTCGGTGATGGAACACATGTAGTTATGGAATATATTAGCTTTACGTAGCCTTCATATCGTATTACAGCCTTGTATCATATGCCATATATTATTTTGCGTCTGTCTCTTTCTTGTCTATTGTCGTGAATTATACTTTTGATATTCAATATTGTTTTGGTAGGTAAGTAATTGTTATATAGTTCCTCAACTTATGGCGACTAATTATGGGATCTCAAATGTTGCTGGTAAATACAAAAATGCATTGGTCTATACAAGTCATAACAATTTTAATAAACAGGAATTAGTACTAACTTCTTTCATGATTTAATTATTTATATTTGTATATAATTAATTAATAATGATAAAACAGTTATCATCGATGTGACCTTTTATTACTGTTTTCTCAAATATATATGTTTCAGATCTTCAATCTCTTTGGGAACCACCACGAACACTCGGTACTAGGCTCCTTCAGTTTCTTCTATGACCCGAAATCAGTAAGGAACATGGTTTTATACCTAAAGCTCTGAATGTACATGATTGTGTTAAATACCGGTTGGGAGATGTTCACGCTCTATATACAACTGCTCCCCGATCTTCGTGCTTTACTAAAACTCTGTTTAGAAATTTCGTTTCCTCCGAAACACGACCTTTGGTTATGCTGGCCCATACAAGGTGTTAATGTTTATCAAATATTATCATCAGATAATCTTAGCATAGAGAAAGGTAAACATGATAATATTTCGAGACATAACAGAATGTGTACATACTGCAATTAAGCCAAAAATGAAGATGAATTCTACTTGTTACTTAAATTTCCATTTTATTCAGATTTACGCCATAGAAATTATTTTCTAAAACCTAGTATTTTCAAGCTAGTTCAGATATAAAGTGTAAAGGAACTAAATAAAATGATAAAAAATTGTAAATTTGGCATTTAAGAAAAAAAACAAAAAACATTGAGGGGCTAATTTTAATACTGTTTCATTTAAGCATTAAAATGATGGATCACTCAACATGTGTTTGTATATAATGTTCATGTTCATATTGTGTTTACAATTGATGGGCCGTAAGGTTTACGGAGTAAAGAACCTGGAACATTGAACATTGATAACCTAGTAAAATGAATGTTTAATTGTAAGGTCTCCTCTCATGTTTAGTAACCTAGTGTATGATTTCACTGCTATTTGTTGAATAGTAGATTTATATAGAATTGTACATAAATTATCCATGATATATGTTCAATTCTCCGATCAAATCAATTTAATGGGGTTTAACTTGTATTAAAAGTAACACATATGTCGATACAGAATAAACGGTTAAAATATTGGACAATTTGTCGTACTTTCGATTAAAATTGTAATAATGTTTTTTTCTGTTATTTCATTTTTGTTTTAGTTTTGTTAAACGACCCGTCAAAAATTGAAGTATTTTATTCTAAAGCAACACTGAAAAAACGACCTGTACAAAAAATATATTAAACTTTAACTAAAATGTTAAAAGGTAAAATTAAAAAAACACAAACTGCAAACGAATTACTTGTATGATTGACTGAAGAATTTTTACTAAAATAAAAAATGACTGTTTTAACGTTGCTAGCACTACATCATAGGGAGAACCACACACAACTGCTACTTCATGAGTCTCGGCGCTAACGAACAGCACGATGTCCATACTAACACGGGACTGGAAGCCTCCGAGGTACGTTATAGGCACAGCAGTTTATGTATTTAATGAAGAAAAGACATCAACGTTTCCTAATAGTTAGGTTTTGTATCACTCCGTGAAAACAGCTTTGCAGATTATCTTTTGACGACCTTTTTTTTTAATTACCAAGTGGATTGAGTTAGAGTTCGAAAAATTACATGCCATAATCTATATATGTGGTAAGATTGATGTTGGGGTAGCTGAAATACAAAAATAGAAAGTTTGTATTTTATTTTACATCAATTATGCAACAAGTTTTACCAACTCCTATCAATCACTCTTGTTGAGACTGTTGGTAAAAGATGCAATCGTTTGGTCCAAGCCGAGAAAAGCTAATGTACCTAAATATTGAATATTAAATATTGTAAAAATTATATATCAGAATACACGAGAAAGCTAGTTATATAGGTTTTGCTCCGGTGGATATAAAATTGTAAGTAGTTCAATTAATCTTAATACTACCTACATTGCATTTGAATATACATAGAGTAATACAATTGCATATTAAATGACACATTAACAGCAATATAAATTCACTAAAAAGCATAGCAGTCATTGTTGTTGTGATATATGTTCCCGCTATATTTACCATCGTATGGTATTGCCACTATATAACCCTACCAAATTCAGTTGGCATTCATGTAGGCTATGAATGCCATAGACCGATTGTTGACGTCATAATAGTTACGTTAGATACCACTGACCCCCTGGGTGATGGATGTTCTATTCATTGAACAAGCATACACGATACATACATTATTTGAACTAAATGCTGAATAATGATAGATGTAATTGAATTTTCTATGAGAGGAACAGATTCCAAAAATGGTAAATATAAGTATTGGACCGCTTTCAGTTGGCATTCATAGGCAGTATGAATTCCAACTGAACAAAGGCAAATCCAACAGGAAGCACTAGCGCGATTCAAGAGAATTTACCTTTGTCCAGTTGGCATTAATATTGCCTATGAATGCCAACTGAAAGCAGCTCAAGCTTAATTATTTTACACACAACTCTAACAAAAACGAGCCGTGAGGGTTTAGATACGTGAAACCAAAATCTACAGCTATCAGCATCATTCAATGCGTCTGAATAGTCTTTACCTGATGTACACACTCGCAATCAATTCCCATTGTGACGAGGTTACACAATGTAGTCAATTATATATTGCAACGAAAAATTGTCAACTTCTATTGTGAATTCTTACCGTAACGAGAAAAAATATCAACAACCATTTTTGACAAGACAATGTTAACACTCGTTTTAAAGAGGAAATGTCAACTCTCACTTTGAATAGATGTCAGCTCTGATTTTGACGAGAAAATGTCATATCTCACTGTGACGAGAGAACTGTCGCCTATCAATGTCAGGGGTAAATGTGAACATTCACGTCAGAAGAAAATATCAACCATCGGGCACGCTTATTGAGACGAGAACATGTATCTATAAAGGGTATCTACAATCGTGGTTCCTTGGTTGCTTTTATTGTCTTTTCGTGTCATCTTGAGATACTGTCCTTTTGTATCAAAGGTGTGTTATATTTGCTATACATAAGTTATAATACTATTTAGAGAACGCCTTTTTATTATAATCACATACTATTGTTCTATCCACCAGCTGAAGATGATTCAAATGATTGGAGGTGGGGAAACAGAAATGACATCAGACCAGATTCTAGAGCATGCTCACGTGATTGACTACATGTGCCGCAATCACAAAATGTACATGGTCGGTGAGGTATCTACGAGGCCCCCTGTCATGGTTACTTCACCGATGGTTTAAGGTCCGAACAATTCACTTCTAAATTATATATAAATGTGCTATCTATGATAATAACTGAACCATGTCATGAGTAAACACTGGGTATTCTTGTATATATAAAATATACTCTTTTGTCATGGTTACCAATTATTTTGACTAAGGCGTGAGCTATTGTAATTTGCGTAATGGTTATTAGTCATCATGCATTTCTAGATTTAATCAGTTTATTTTTAAAAAATCAGTTCATACTTAATTTTGTTCACTTTGAGTTTGATAAGAATAAGAGTTTAGCAAAACTCGCCGGGTAACGTTTATTTAATTTTCGTACATAGCAAGGTGGTAACGTTTATTAATAATATGTTAAACGCATTGTCTGCTGAAGTTCGTTTCGCTGAGTTATGGTATAACTGCTTCGTTAATCCAAGCATACGCACTGAGATACATTATACTGACTCTTATATGTAAATGTTAATCACCTGTATATATTAATATTAACCTTCTACCTTGTACCCTTGTTTCCATTGTAATTGATTTAACCTTGCGCAGGTAACGGAGAACGCGTTTAACTTTGGTATTTAGTAAAATCATAATAACGCGTTTAACTTTGGTATTTAGTAAAATCATAATAACAACTTTAAAATTGTAATGAAATGTAATATTCACTCATATGTTTTGTTTCATTTCAGAAAAATTCAAGTTTTGCACGCAGACTTAGTTGAACCAAGATGTTAATTGGTGTAATCATGCAATAAATTTGTATTTGGAAACATTATTTTGGTGTTGTATGATTAGTAGTATTTATTTTTATCAGGTGCTTGTGTTTTTCACTTACTGAAAAAAATCATGTCTTTTGAGTTTAACTCAGTTGGCAGGAAATGCCTGTTAGCTTATGATACACTTGGTTTATCATTTTTGCCTAAACTAGAACTGGCATTAAAAGTAAAGTGCACTGACGCCACAATTGTCCGCATTATTTACTGCTGTTATCTTTTGTTTGGCCAAAGTTTATGTGGAGATATGTTTCTATGGCCGTAGGAACGTAATGATCACAATGTCAATCTACAACAGCAACATGTTTACATTTACAATATCACTTCACTAACCGTATTCCGTCTTTGCATATTGCAGAGTTGGTATTGATTGTTACGTCATTGGTTTGTGTGAGAAAATTACGTCGTTTTCTCAAAAATTGATGACGTTACTCTCACAAACAAATGACCTAAAAATCAATACCTGCTCACAAGTGCAGATAACTCTGCAATACGAAAAGACGGAATATGAAGCTACAAAAGGAACAAATAGATTTGCTTCTTGGAACTGTGACGTCATTAATATGTTGTGCCGTCCTAAATGAAACATTGGCGATTACCGGACAGAATCTGTGCAATGACATTCTTTTGGTTGAATATGATGACTTTCATTCAATACGGAGATAATGTTAAATGATATCTTAACTAATATGACTGAATTGTACTTTGGTTTGTGACGCGTCTTATAGAATATGTATTTAAATCGCTAAAACCATACTCGAAAGCATAGCCTATAAACTGTTCATGCATACATGTATTCAAAGTAAGAAAACGAGATGATGATAATAACAGGACAACCGGGGTTTGTTCCACAAAAGAAACTCTGCCTCTGAAGCACAAGCATTGTTAAACTTCTTTCCCTGCTAGCTTTGAAAAGGTATACCCATTAACTCGATGCTGTCTGCTATGGACCAATACACTCAATATGGATGCGAATCTTAAAATTAGACTTTACACGACTTGACCTGCGTGTTATAAGTTTATGTTTCTGTTATATTTCTGCGTCATTGAATATACACCCATACCACAACCTCACGTAAGTCAACTCTGCTCAATGGTTTTAGATTAATGAAATTTGGATATTTATTGAAATGCCAGAATACCGTAACGCTTTTCTTTATGCATCCACTATTTGTTTTACAAAAAATGTGTATCCGCAATGTTAACTTATGAATACCATTAGCATATTACATTAGAATATCTTCAAGTCAATATGCCCACCGGTAAAACATTTCCAAACAAATCAATGCCGTGATTCAAAGTTGAAGGGAGTTACTTCAAACGAAATATCAAGTGATGAAATCTGTGGTTCAGGGGAAAAGTCCGCGCATCCCTCTGCCTCTGCCTCACCTGGTTGGAGAGAGTGGTCGTCATCCGAATCGACAATATCAGTGTCAAATGTTACCGACAAAGGCAACCGCTCAACGCGAATCTGCTTACAACGCATAGTACACCGCAATAATCAGCTGATACTAATTGAAAATGAAAATATGACACGCGGAGCGAAGGAAAGGAAACCGAAACAGATACACTGCTCAACCAAGCAAAAGAGCCTAGCGAACGTGCGAAAAGTAAGATAACCTTCCCTTCGTGGCTTAATGTTAGTCACGCACCCTGACTGACAAAAAAGCGTGTGTCAAGGCTTGGTCGTGCCTTTTTATATGGTGACCTCACATGGGGTCAGGCACATGCGGTGCCCTTTGCATGGATAATTTTTAACTTTGAACTTCAGTGTCACGCACCCATTAGGTTGACAGTGCATATTATTTAACTCTCCAGCCTCCGGGCATTACAGAGAATCCCTCTCATCCATCGTGATACTTGGATGAGGGAGGGGGGATTTTGTTATGTTTTTGTATGTTTATTAATTAATACGATGCCGTACTTATTTAACAATATTGTGACATTGTTATATGTGTGACAGTAGGAAGTCCATTGGTCACTGTCGACGTACCTCTAAGGCATTAAGCGAGAGATTCTTTGCTCTGCCTGTGTTCGGTGTGATTCCTAATGACCAGTTTCCAGTATGTTATTAGATATCATTACCATTACTGAGTGAACAGCTGACTTACTTCAAAATAAAAGACCAATGAACAAAAGACGCAAGCAATTAATTTTACTATCACAAAATAATTAAGCTATTGCTCCAATAAAAGAAACGTAAGAGAGGGTTGGCCATAATGTGTTATCCTCTCGTCCCAGTGGAGTGCATCTGTGAACATATGAAATTCAATTTATTTAAAAGATAATGCTCCAGTAAATGTTATATGCATGTAACCATTCTGGTGTGATTGTTTGATAAACATATCATGGCGTATATTTTTGCGTTAGTTTATTGTTAGTTTAATTGTTTTCGGGATACATACGTAGTTGTTTCTTATTTTAGCTGCGAGTGATTTCTGTCCCTGTGGTATGACAACCAAAAGTCATAATTATATCAGTAAATCAATTACAAATTCTTCATGAAAACATTACAAAAGTTCTTTGGATATTTAAAAAACAAAATTGGAAATATATTTCTATATAGGATAATTTTGAAACAATGTAATTTTCAATATACATAATGTAGGTGTTTTTCTTATTTGTATTTTTTTTTTAATTCAAAAATCTAATTATTGATTTTATCTTATATGTTACTTTCCTCGTATACCTTTGTATGTATCCGACCATTGTTTACTGCTTGCCGCCGACAGGTGTCGTGGTGGGTACTACTGCAGGTGCTGGTGTTGTGGTGCGGCCCATTGGATAGGTAAATACGGTAGGCGCCACCACACTACCGACCGTGTAGAGAGTGTGATGCCGACACACTAGATCAATTAGGTGTCCGTGCTTAAGCATGTCGGCCGAGTTTAATGTTTCCTCTACACCACTTATCATTGTGATCATTCTCATCTAAAAATAGAAAAGATATATATATATATATAGGTATTAACAAGCAAATGTACTCATAATAGGATGTACTCGAATATAGTACTATGATTACACTAATCGATCATAAAACCATATTGAGTAAAAAGATAACGAAAACGCGATTTCCCTTAATGGTATTATTGCACATAAGACATACAGGATTAATTATACTTTGTTAAAGTAGTTACATCAAATAACATAAGGACACAATAGCAAAATAAACATGTTTTAAAGTAGTATGCACGCGTTTTGTAACAACCACTTAATCCTGTTTATGTACGTTAACTAGTGTAACCTGCCTGTTTAAACAAATCAGAAACACGAATCAGATGTCTCCAATATCACACAGTAAACGTCTATCAATGCTAATGTCCGCTATATTTCGTTAAAGTTTTCAATACATAACCATTTCCCATTGACCAAAGTAACCATTGTAATGAAACACAAATACAACTGTATATAAATAAAACCGGTTTCTTTTTGAAAGTATAAAAATGATAAAATATTCATCCAAAAAGATACCTTTACGCTTTTTTCAAATACACAGAAAGAAAATTTTGAAATATCTAGTTTCATTGCTGATATGGAGAGTAAATATATTTAGAAATCATATAAACTACTTTATATATGATAGATATATAATGTGTGTGTTTACTGGGCATGAATGATATTATACAAACATATAGTTCAATTATTGGGCAGTTATCGGATCTTGAATACAGTGAGGGAGGGGTTAAAGTCCTGGGATTCGGACGTCCCCCTCCCTATATAGAAACAAGAGTATAAGAGAGAAGATAATGAAAAGAAACGAATTAAGATGTTTTGACAATCGTAGGCCGAGAAAAACATCTATATAATACCATCAATATGTAACCGGGAAATTAATAGGATACCTGTAAAATTTAGTTCTTTCGAAATTTTAGATCCATCCGGATTATACTTACCTCTGCTGTCTCTAATCCCACAGGTGTGTGAATGGTTTGAAGGTCGTCATCACCGAGACTCATGAAGTAGCAGCTGGAGTGAGTCCGTCCAACTAGGTAATGCTTGTAAGAGGAAATACGGTAACGTGATCAGTATTTTATACAACTATGGGTATATAACAGCTGGAGTGAGTCCGTCCAACTAGGTAATGCTTGTAAGAGGAAATACGGTAACGGGATCAGTATTTTATACAACTGATGGGTAAATTATTTATAGAAAAAGAGATGACATACTTCATACAAATCACGGTTAAATTACAGAAAGAACATGAACTTTATAAAGCTTTTTACCAGGTGGTTGTAGATATTTCAGCCGAGTTAATTCAGAGCGACTAAGTGCTTTTTACAATATTCAAAGTAGGAAGGTAAATTATAGCCTTGAGGCAAATAGTGTCACTGCATAGGTATCTATTCAGTGAATATATTATTTTCCTTATTATTGCGTCTTCCTCAAAAAGAGATGTTTCGGATAAAACAAGTAGAATAGATGTGATCTAAAAACTGCAACAGTCAACAGTGCGAGTTAGGTCGAATGAAAAACACGTATTCATTCTAAAACTATACAAAAGTGTGTTCTGCAGCAGTTTGACATCGTAAGGACTAGAAAGGAAATGTGCGTACATGTTGTCCGCACACTGTGGTACTGAAAACCCTGTCCAATAACGGGTATAAAATGGAAGCTAATGTTGAAATGAATTCTCGCCTTTGAGATTAAAACTGTTTACAAACATTTTAAAAACTAGGTATTTTGTCGACTCGCCAAGGTGAAGAACTTTCAGAGAGGGCGTAGTCCATTAAAACAAATGATCGTAAATTGCATACTACCAAAGCAAATAGTGTAAAAAGGGGGAATTTTCGCGGTTTCGTTACGCGAAAAGTTCCACTTTAACAGTATTTAACAAATTGTATGGAAACCATGGAAACCAATTCATGTTCATCATGTCCACTTGTTCACTTTCTTTAGTATCTAGTCAGTACATGTAGTATTCGCAATGTCTCTTTTCCACGCATTTACATTCAACGTACGATTGCTCGTAGACAGCGCCACTGTCGTGTAGAAAGACATGCACCTATGCATTTTTTTTTATATTGTGTTGAAAACTAACATATCTTGTGTTCAAAACTTAATACCGCTTTGAGAATGTTAATTTTGTTAGAAATCAATATGCATAGTCAGAAAGAATTCCCCGATAATGTCCGTACATTTTGAAGCTATAGTTGTTACCAGTCCAACACCTTGGGGATATTTGTTAACTGACTTACCGACGTCGGGTCGTAATAGAACATAACTGATGAGTGCTCAGCATGATCATGGTGTCCGAAAATCTGAAGTTAAAGTAAACAAATTAAGCCTGTGAACATTAACATAGCGTGAATAAAAATGATTTTTTTTAATATAACTACAGTACTATGTTATATAACACAGTGTGATGATACGACTTATCATTTGATAGTGTAATGACGCTGGTTAGTAGACACCTCCGAACATGTAAATGTTTGGGTATTTCGTCTTAGTACCAAACAGTCAATCATTATACATCTGTACATTTGATTCTCTCTCTTTTTTCTTTTTTTTATAGGGTTTTCTAATTGTGTTGTCAGTTTAATGTGAGAAATATCACTAAACACAATAGAAAGATATCAACTTTATTTTCAGCAGAAAACTCTATAAAGAAGTAACAACTGGCTGAACCTTGTTGTACATATACAAATCAATTATAATAGTTTGATTAAAATAGGAAAATTATATTTATTTCTTAAGAAAATCTGCATGTTCAAAGAAAAGTTTGAGTTTTGGGATTAAATAGAGTTGCCAAATAACCATAAAAGACATATATTATGCTATTTATAAACCAAAAATCATAAAATATCAGAGTCTGTGGGATGGCATGGTACTGGACGTCTAACTAACGTATGTACTTTCTGTGATAGCGAATGCAAGAATGTCGGTCACTATCCGACTGCAGGAAGTTTATTCAAGTAATTTATCCCGTTCTCTGAAAAAATGTTTGTGTCTTCATAAAATTATTTTTTCAAAAGGATCTGTCATCATTAAATCATTTGTGTGTATATTGGGTGGGGTTACTAATGTATTTTATGTCTTTATTGCTTAAAGAACACATGATATCTCCGTAAATAAAATTGAAAAGATGTTTTTTCTTTGCCCTGCTTTTTGAAAAGAGAACAACATGTAATTAATGCCATGTCTATTAAGCTTTAGGTTATGTATGGAAAAACTATTTTAACATTAACAATAAAAGATATAAATGTAACTATTTTAAACTATTATGCGAGCCAAATCAAGTCCGAATAAATAAACTTTTTTTTCCTGTTGAAAACATATATTGACCAAAGGAATTTTGAACAGTGGCTGATAATGTCGTCAATTTTAAATAATTGGTAAAAATGCGTTTATCTTAAAACAATACCTGAGCGGACACACAGGCGACGAAAGCTAACAGGCAGGCTTGTTTCAACATGTTGACCTTCTTTATAATTGACAAGGAAAGTGTGAGGACCGATTGTGTACTATCACGGAACACCTAGGCTATTTACAAGTAGTCACTGACTGGATAGTGGCGTGTCTTATCTACACTGTACAATGAACTCAAAAATATAGCATAGTTTTACTTTTTAAACGGTTATTCTCACTTAATTTGGACTATCAGCAAGTTCAAATCATTATTCGGTCCAGGGCAAATATAAATAAACTATTCTCATGCTCAAACTCTGAAAATGCGTCGTTTTTTTATTTATTCTAATGGATAAATCAATAAAAAGGCAAATTTTGTCAGCGAATTGGATTTTTTTTTATTTGGTAATGCCGTTTTCTATATACATTATTTAAGCCAATTCCAAGAAAGTTGGTTTGAACACAGAATCCATGCTTGAGCATGATAATATGTTCATGAATACGCATCCTGGCTCAACAAGAGACTATATATATATAATATTACTCTTATACTTGTATTTCTGAGATGAAACAACAACTTTTACAAATTGAATACGGCTCATATTTATTTAATTCACAACATTTATTATGCCTGTTTCGTGACGAGAATAGGTGAACATAGTAAAATATAACTAACCCTTGTTTCGGTCTTGTGTCAAGAGTCGAATATTCTTTATTATTTTATCATTAATAGGTTATAGCAAGAAACGTTAACTTATATAATATTTATCCATATAACTAACAGCGAAAGAAGAACAAAATATCAATTAAAAATGCTAAGCTTAGCTGTTAGGTTTTAGAACTATTCATAGCTGGGGTTCATAGTAAAAGGGACTCGGGCATCAAGGTCGGTAGCAGATATGAGATTGTAAGGTTGGGAAGGTTTGGGGTGAACATGTCATCGAGATGGTGGGAACGAACAGATTTCGAGTCTGGGAGGTTATATTCGAACATTTCGGTGGGAGGTGGGGGTGGTAAAGAAGAGGTAAGGACGAACAGATCGGGGTGGGGGAGTTTAGAATCGGACATTTCGGGAGGGGGGAGGGGTTGGTAAAGAAGAGGTAGGAATGGACAGATCGGGATGGGGAGGTTAGAGACTCCATCTCCTATTTAAAGATACCTTTACTAAAGTGACATTTACTAAAACTTAGACACAAACATTATTTAATGAGCTGTTAAACTTTTGCTTGCTTTATTTAAACAAAATCATGGTGTATAAAAGGGCATATAAATCAGTTTGGACTTCAGAATAGCTCTAAATCAACCCAACTGGCTGACTGTGAATACCGATTATTTTTGTTGTGTGAAAACAACATTTTTTCGTGAATGACAATTAGATACAGAAATCATAATTAAACAATTACATGTAGTCATAAACTTATATTACTATTGAGATAAGCTAAACGTATTTTCTGTCTATAAACACGTAGCAAAAGCAAACATCTCCACCATGAGAATGCAATTTGAAAGTTTAATATTTTTCAGGGCAATTATTCTTATTCAACGTTTTGGGAAAACTTAACAATTGAAAGTACAGTAGTTCTTATAAACATTAACATTATTATTAACATTATGTCAATTAGTAAGGCGGACAGTCCACCGGCTGTGTATTGTTTTCAGTTAATAATGCTGACAGACCCTCGCGACACGCAGATGTGCATAGTCCAAATGTTGAACCGTTAAAATCAAGTTTTAATGTAGTGCACTAAACATTGATAACAAAGCGTGCATGTTACAAGGGCACACGTTCACAAGTTGCCTTTCATCAATAGTCAATGTTGACCATTCCACTACACATTTCTAGGTGATGTTCCATCAATATATCCCTAGTGATCAGGTATAGATCTCAAGGTGGTCTTGTGTCAGCTTATTACATATATATGTTTACATGTTCATCTGTATAATCTATTTTAGGTTGCAAAGATTCCGATACCTTAAGTCCTGTGTTATTTATGAATTATTGAACTCCATTGATTTAGCTTTGGGCACACAGTTATGCAGTGATTTATTGTTTAGGTTTCAGCGAGTTACAGGTTTGATCTAGAAACTGTTGGATTGTAGCTAAAGTGTTCTGCATTTATTTCTGCTGCCTGTCTGACAATACAGCAGATACGATGTGCCTTCTGGTGATACATCTCGGTCGTAGGTCTCAGCCTCGTTGTAGTCCCCAGCTGATTCGGGGAAAGACTAGGCCTGGTGTACCCACTGCTTGTTATCATAACAGGCGACTAACGTGGGGCACATGAAGAATCAGGGGATTTCTGTCGTCTTCTGCGTAAGGGACATTGAGGCGACTAATGTGGGGCACATGAAGAATCAGGGGATTTCTGTCGTCTTCTGCGTAAAGGGACAGTGAAGAATCCAAAACTGATATACGGCTCCCATACATCATTTGGAATCTACATACGTGTATGTATTTCTTTTCTCACTTCTCTACTCTGTCTCGTCGGTAGTTTCCCACAAAGCATCCGTCTTCATATGCATCTTAGCTGTTATGAGAACATTAAACTCTATAGAAACAGACAAAACAACACAGACTCATTTGACCATAGCGTCATCACGCTACACTGTTGTTCAATGTGAAGTTTCACTGCTGACATTCCAATGTTGAATGGGAAACTCGTAGCTGAAAGGCTGTCATACAGCAAAAGGGTTTTAATAACGTTAGAGAATAAGCTTATATCGCCGACGTCCGATATCCTACCAAAAAAAGTGATTTATTCCATAGAGGTTTCTTAGCACGACGTACAATCTATTTTTCCCTTTTCTCTCCTTCCTCTTTTGTCGGTGTTGTATCCTTAGGCAACCATCTATATATGACTTTAGATGACGAGAGAACTTTTAATCCCAAACAAAACATAACATCAAGGCCCCGTATAACTACTAAAAAATCCCTTGAACTCGTAAAAAACGTTATAAAATGTGTCTGTCGCTATAACTTATCGTCTGTGTTGACAGCTCCTTTGTGTTTTCTTAATATTCCCAGGTGTGCGGTAGCATATAAATAGCATATATCAGTGAATCTTATTCTACCTTTACATAATATAATTTATTTAGTTTAATCTGTATTTATTTCTGGTAATATACAATACATTATATTTTCAATATACAAACAACAACGATTCGGAAACAAGTACAAAGTACTTATACAATGTCGGATATTTGAAGGATAGTCGGATAGCTCACTCGCCTTTCACCAAGACAACCGGGCAACTTCGGTTTCCCGATCGGGCGTGAACAGGTTTAGGGTCGTCTCCGCGACTGCGTGGGTTTACGCTTGGTACTTCAGTGTCCTATTAAGGGAAACATTCGCTTCCGCCCCCTGTAGAATCAGGGTTAGTTTCTTCCCTGTCTTTTATCTGGGGACATTGAGCAAATCAATAATAGACCTGATGTATCCCACTACATAGGTATTGTAAAAAGCGACTAATGTGGGACCCCCTGCAGAATCAGGTGTTTTCTTCATTGTCTTCAACAAAGGGGATGTGGAGGATATCAAAATTGATCTGCTGTCCCCATTACAACATTTGGGATCTTTTTCATTTCGTGTATTTCCTTTTTTATATCCTTTCTGTCTACATTCTGTTTCAGGCGGTGTCTTTCTGGGCACCTGTCCTCATATGACCATGGATGTTGCGAGAACGTTACAGACAAAACAAAACATTCGTTTCCGACGGGCTTCGGGAGGTTTAGTAACTCGTAGTCTACCGTTTTTGGATGGTCTAATGTCGACACGAAACACGGTAACACATTGCAGAATTTGGGATTTGCTTTTGTGTCCTCTTCTTGGGGACACAAAAGCGATCAAAATAAATCTGCTGCACCTATTGCAATATTTGGTATCTTTATATTTCTCTTTTCTTCTTACTACCTTCCATTTCCTAGCGGCTTGCTTGGCAATACTTCACTTTTTAATGTTGAGCGTTCGCCGTGGTGAGGAAGCAATGGGTTTTGTCCCCAGGCCGGGACATACCGAAGTCCTTTAAAATGGTAGTTGTTATTCCCTGTTTAACGTTCATCATTTAGGGTAATGGCGACAGCAGGTTCACCCGTTGTCAGTATACTGTAACCGGGCGGAATGCTGTGCTGGGGGCATTTGGCATAGCAGATAGCACTAGAAAGTCGGCAGCAGATATCTCCGCGCTATCACCAACATATATACCCTG
>JAUMHH010155214.1:0-15825 GCA_032359455.1 Chlamys rubida | reverse complement strand
ACACACAGTATTATCTAAAAATTAATACAGAATTAATTTAAAAAACGGCTTTTAATACAAAAGTGTTGTAAATAATACACTCAACAGTATAGTACACACTTTGAACCAAACTCGTTTAAATATCAAAAAATGGTATTTATTTCACCAACATATATTTACCCAATCATTATAAATTCGTTAATATACTATGACCGATACTTTGTGATATCTCGTCTATTTAGGCCCTATTCCTCCTTTCAAGACTCCTGGTCTACCAAGGTTCTTACTGTTCACTCCGATTCACGATTTATTTTTGCTTTAAGTTATTAAAAATGTATACCTCAAAATTAAATCAAATAACTTTAAAATAAAGAAACTTTGATACTCGAACTATTATGCCCGTAGTTTAGAAACATTAAAATATTTAGCAGTTAGGCCTATTTTTGCATACAAATACTCAGTTGAAGCGGGTTACCATTACTCGTCCGCATATGATCGTATGACCTTTAAGTAATCGATCTTAATACTTACTGAGAGGGCATTTCACATCCGGGGCCCAATCGTTGCACGCGTCATTGTTCTTCTTGATTGGACAGGTCCAGCACGTGATGTCTGTAAGGGAATAGAGAAGTTTTATTGAATTGACATTGTTCGTTCACGTACAATTCAATTTAGCCATACAGAAACAAGGAGTTTCTCCCATTGTGACATGGAATTGAGGACAAAAGGCACGAAATAAAAATGTCGCCATTAATGATTTGTAGTTAAAGAAAACGTATTTCTCGCGATTTTTTGCAGAGTGATAAAAACAATCTCATGATTGATGAATTTTAATTTAAAGTGATTTCTTGTACAAATCGCTGCAAATGTTTGAAACCTTCCAGACTCGATTCATGTCTTAAAATTGAAATTGAAATTACTTATTTTAAATCCCTCATTTTATAAATTTAAGCTAACGTTGTAATCTGTCAACGTGGTTCGCATCCATAATATAATGAAAAGTGAACGTAAATATGTTCAGGACCATCAACACGATCAGTAAACTTTATACAGCTTACATGAAAAGAACCATCAACAATATGCCGAAAGAGTGTGTTTACACAGCACTTATCTTATATAATATAAACTTTATTTATTTTACAACAATTATGAAATAAGTTATTCAACTTATATAAATCACTCTTGTTGGCCCGGATGTTCACTTATCTTCTTTATATACTTACCTCACATAGGACCTACGACTGTTTAGTAAACGGATATATGCAAGCGTCTGTCTAGATCAGTGAAGTTTTATTCATCTATTCATTTATTTTTCGTTTGCTACTATGTTCTCGATAAATTTAAATTAAATTAAATTGAAAAAAAAAAAAAAAAATCTGATTTGCTGAAGCTATACCGTACTTACCACTGGTGTGCTGCTCGTCTGCTGTGATGACGAGGTTGGCTGAGCACAGCTGAACCACCACTACCAGGAGTACAGTATGGAGTGTGAGAGACATCTCGACAGGAGGGTGACGTGAGTCAAGGGCGCCAAGCAGCAGTTTTACGTTAGAAAATGTGGTCGTAATTTCTCAGATCTGAAAATAAAGTCAGGATAATAAGTTTTACACCAAATTCACATAACTCTGTTTAAATGGTCCATAACTATGTTTATCTATTTATTTATTCAATTAACACTTTGCAGCCATGGGTCCATTTTCTCAAAGCCTTGTTAGCTTAATCAGCGAGTCGTTAAACATTTTTTCAAAACGCATCTTTGAAGAAATATCTTGATATTTACAAACATTATTTATTTATTTATTTTTCAGATAGGGGTGTGAGTTCACATTTACATTTATGTAGTTTTAGGGTTGAATTTCAAATCATGAGTTAATTGTGGTGAAACTTAACCCACTTTGAACCACCGGACCTCGGCGTCAGTTCGAACTAACAGTTAATAGGGTTATTCAGCGCCGAGTTTAATAGGTAAACTTTCTTTTAACTTCTCCGTCTCCTTATCATTTCTTCCCTTTATGAACTTCTCTGTGTTAACAATTTCCAGACGAAATATTCCTTTTCATCTGAAGTTAATATAAAGATATGTTTTCAAAACATCGTTTTAATGTTTCCATTCCAGTTAACAGATAATGACTTGACCTTTCGCTTTATTAGTCAATTAGATTTATAGGTATTTGTCGACAGGGATATGTATAAATCTAATATCAATAAAAGACAAAAAGTATTTTCTGGTACCCTTTGAAGGTGGGGAAATATCCGTTAGTGCAATGAAATAAGTTATTTATATATATATCTGTTGATATTATACTGTACATTTTATAATACAACGTACAGGGCCGCCTTATATAGTAGTTACATTGTAAAGATGAATTTTGCAATTTGATTTCCTTCTGAAGATTTTCAAACACATCTTTATGATATTTGGAATTCAAAGTTAATCAAGAAGTTATAAAATTTAGTTATAAAACAGTTACAGAACCAACATAATTATATATACGGGTTTTCATATACATATATGTCGATGGACTTTGTAACGTCACATATGTGAGCTACCCCTATCTGATCGTCACTTGTGTAAAGGTTTGGTGTTCAGTAAAATCTCCACATCTCGGAAACGGAGGCCATCACGACGTTCGTACCTGTTTGGCCTTTTGTTGCATCATATGAAGTACATAACGTACTATAACAAATCATTCAGGGTCACTTTAACGGGCAGTTTGACCACAAGGACGAAAATGTCAGTGTATAAAACCGGTAAATGTGCTGACAAACACTTGCTAGTTTTTGCTTTTAGAAATTAATCAGTTAATTAAATGTGAAATTTCTACTACGAAATTACTTATTTAGACATTGTAAGTTTCTGACTATCTGACGGAGTGCTAAACTGTCAATCATAGGGTAACGTCGGTAAAAATAGTCTGTCCGTCGCATAAAGCCATCTCTTGTATGGTAAAGATTCTCCATTCTCCATCAAAAATATGTTTAGACAATATCAATCATTTGATTAAGATCAATATATATGATCCTTAGGGTTCAATCATGTATTTATTACCAGTCAAAGATTTTTGATATTGACCATCACCAGGGTCTGTATACGAACTTAATTAGGTTAAAGTCTACTTTTATTACTTACACACGTAGTTATCTACAATGTACAGATTGTAATAATGTCACGCACCGGAACTTGGGCATTAGTTTCTTTTTCACTAAACCTTTGCATGGGGTCATAATAAGATTCATAATTGATGACTGTTTTCTTTTTAAACTGAACAAAAAAATGGTTTGCTACATGCGACGTTCCCGTTATAAGTTGATTCTGTTGGATCAGTTCAGAAAACACTGGCGGCTTTATATATTTTGTAACATACATAGACTTTATTTGTTTATTTGGGTGAGAATAATGTCACTGTCCATTCATCAGTTCAACATCAGATAAAAAATATTGTAACGTGTATATGCCAAGAAAAAACATCTCATTTATGTTAAAAACGGCTCATTGGTTCAAAGTAACACAAACAATCAACAAATAACATGCAAACAACACTTACTCCACTTTTGACACCACATGTGTGTACACCTTACAAGGTAGATACAGCCTTAACTCTAACACAAATAAAAGATACGGCGAGGGTTTGATATAAAGTGTAAGGTAGCATACAACCTTAACTCTAACACAAATTATAGGTATAATGTGTAAGGTAGCATATAACCTTAACTCTAACAACAAATTATAGGTATAATGTGTAAGGTAGTATATAACTTTAACTCTAACACAAATTATAGGTATACTGTGTAAGGTAGCATATAACCCTATCTCTAACTCATATCATAGGTATAATGTGTAAGGTAGCATATAACCTTAACTCTAACTCATATCATAGGTATAATGTGTAAGGTAGCATATAACCTTAACTCTAACACATATTACAGGTGGTGAGGTAGCATACCGCCTTAACTTTGAAACAAATCACAGGTGTAGCGTGTAAGATAACATATTGTATTAACTATATTAATTTAGGGTAAAGTAGCAATTATAATACGCCTTCTGTTTTGCTAGTTGCAGCTAAAAATGGTATTGGCTCAGTAAACTCGTTTTCGCTAGCCAAGTGTTCGCTTCGTATTAAACTCCGTGGAGTAAGCGAACATTGGCTAGCGAAGATGAGTAAACTAGACACAAATGAAAAATGTGTTTCAAGTCGTAATTACTAGCTGTTAAATATAAAACTAAATATGTCAGTTGTTATAACGAAAATGTATGTTTCACCATCAAAAAAATATTTAATAAATAAATACGTTTTTTAGCTTCAAAGTAATTTTGTAATACAAAAAATGCGATCCAGTGAAACTCATTTATCCCCCGTCATCAACAAATCCATTATTTTTTGGTTTCAATGGAGTAAATAAAATAATGTATGCATAAAGTATACTTTATACCTACCGCAACGAAAAGCATGTACAATAAAATCCAAAATCAAACTTTCTTCAGTGCATTTAACTAATTTAGCACCAAACACACAAGTCAAGACCAACTTCCACTTTAAAACGAGAGAAAAAAATACTGTCTTCGTAAACATTGGGTGTATTGAAGCGAGATAAAAGCGTTTGACATCAATTCCAATCAAAAACTAAGTTCACATCGTTTTGTTACATGACTTAAGTTAGCTGAAGAATTCTAAACACTGTTTTGTTATAATAGTGTTAGCTTTATTCCTGGTAAAAAGGAATCGTCCATGCGATCGTTATAGTCTCGTGTCAGATTAAGCTTTGTTTGTTATTGGCATTTAACTTCCGTGAATGATCCTCATTAAAGTTACAAATTTAAACTCTGGGGGATAATATGAAACTTCGGTTGGTGATCAACAAATATGACATTCCACATTTAGCAGCCGATCTTTACAAACGCACAGGGATGGATTCCTAGCGGCTTTGTGTACTGGGAAATGTATATACGAACGCGCACTTTTTTTGTGAATGAACATTTGTCGGCAGATAATTTTCCCAGGTCTTCCTTTGGTTAATGTATGTGAAACGTTTTCAATATCCCGTGTGTCATGTACGATTTATTTTATTTTAGAATAAAACATTTTTTTTTTTTTCATTTTGTACGCACACCTGTCATTTTGATAGCTCCGATTTATATGTGTTCGTTTGTTCGATCCATGTAATCTTATACGCAAAAGAGGATAGCAAAACTGTATAGGTTGAACCGCACAAATACGGAAAATTCGCGTTCCGTGCATTAATATGCAGGAAAAAAGTATCATAGACATAGTGACAAGTTTTTTTAATCCGAACGGTGCATTAATCCGGACTTTTCAAAGCACCCAACTACACAGTGTATATATCATATTTCATAATTCAAATTTATTTGATAAAAGCGTCACGCAATTTCACCATAATATTAGTATAAGTATTGAAGCTGATGTCAAATCTATTATAAAAAATACACAAATCAAGTCAGAAATATTTTAAAATCGAATAGATGTCCGTATGATCGCCAATGCTCAGGCAATAGACGTGGTTTATTTACTTCAGGAGACAACGATTGATATTTACAAAAAGCATGTCTTTCCCGGATTCATATATATTTGGTATCAACTAATCTTACAATATCTAGTTACCTATTGTTGAAAGAGATTTCATAAAAATACCTTCATGTCATAACGTTAAATACCTTATTCTAATTTTCCCCGTAAAAAAAATGCACATTTAAATGAGTGTTGTTCGTTTTCATTTGAGATAATATTTGCGTGTGCTGGCTATCATTTTTAACGAATATGTCATCATTGTCGACAAGCACGCAACAACAGGTGTTTAACACAAACTTGTGAATAATTTACCATAGTATATGATATACTAAAGAATATTTATATTTATCAATAGGCAAGCATCATACCTGTATATCCGTTCCAGATTTAAATGATGTTCAACAACTTTGTTGTGTATACGAATAATAAGAAAAAATATTTTGGTGAAAACAAGAGATTCTCACCCGTATTAAATAAATAATGGTCAACGAGCGAAGTAATCTCTTTTGCGAAAGGCACATCTGGTCATTACCAAAGAAAAGTAATTTAAAAGTGTTTGCGTTCGATTCTTAGAAAATAAAATCTAATTAAAAGTAACTTACCGATTCCCTCCAATGTATATTCAAAATCAGTGTTCGTAGATCCGTATATATGTATAATATGTAATGCTGCCCCTTCGATGGTTTATTTCAGAATGCCTGATTTTTTTCACGCAAAGACCTATGTCCAGGTATGTTGTGTACACAGATACATACACAACAAATACTCAAAGTAAACTCGGCAATCTGAGTCTTAACATACACATAATGACCGATTGAGTAGCCGCTGTGTTGTCGCCGAAACCGGAGAAATGAAATTAAGGTTTCAATGTTAACTAAACGTCGAGCCAATTATCTCACGGGGAGGGCGTGGTCTCGGGGACAATGAATCATTATTTGTTAATAATTGAAAGGCAAAGGCGATAAATGCTCCAACAATAGATCAGAGCGACAAACCAACACGGGGTCCCTTGTTAGGGACTGTTGGGTAAACATCACACAGGTGCTGATGGGCTGATTGCAAAACTATGCTAATTAGCAGGTAATATGTTATTAGACCGATTAAGAAGGACTCAAACTTTACGAGACAAGGTGCTCCGGGAGTTTATTTAGCGACTCCCGTAGGGACGTAATGATGTTGAAAATTCCCGGAGAAACAAACAACCAATGTGTCCACCTGTGTGTCATTAGATCTGACGTGACGTGTACACGTCAAGGTATGTTTGGACACGGACTTAGATAGCAGTGTCATTCCGAAGTTTGGATAGTGCATTGGAATAACATCTTTCGATTTCTTTTCAATACTTAACTTTCTTTATTAGTTATTAAAATCAGTTTAGTGAAAAGTGCATAATTGCAAACCGACTTGATGATAGAAATAACTTGTAGTTCTGATATATTACATTATATTATATTATGTTATGTTATATTATACATGTAATAAATGTTTATACGTGTATGAATACAGAAAACATATATTGAAGTAAAATAATCTAAACAAAAAATTATATAAACCCATTATAAGTTAATACCTACCACTGATGCATCTAAATTTCTGACCGATTAATCACAGAGCTGTACCTATAGATTACAGTAGTAACACGACACTGACACAATGTTTGTAAAGGAGTACAAATCTGTCGGTGTTTTGTTACTAAACAAATCCACATTTCATTGTGATCGCTTCCACAAAAGATCTCAGTTCCAATCGTTTAGAAACACATAATGTTTATGAAAAGTATTCCCAATGAGTGACCGCGGTGTGATGTAGTCAAGGTCGGGTTTAATTAATTGATAAAGAGCGTGTATTTCTCGTGTAATTTTTACGTGTCACGTGATTAGAACAATTTTAAATACCTCAGTACCACACACCTGTTGGACAATCTTAATGATCGGAATTTAAACTCCGAAGTATTGACACTTAAAATTAATGTTTGACACTAAATAACGTCTATATTTGTCCATTTCTGACACCGAAGTGTTTTTTAAATGTAACTGACACCTATACGTAACTACTTGAAGGTTCCCTTTCCAATAAGTAAGCTATAAGTCTGTTTATGTTAGAGAAACAGAAACATTTTCTGTATTTATTATAAATAAACTCACAATACATCATTCTACATGACGCGAGAGTCCCGTACCTGGCTGTTATTTTCACCTTTCCTTATTTGTGTAAATGCACACTAACTGTCAGGGTGTGCTAAAGAAACAATGTATGCATGAAAACTTGAAAATAAACCCAGCGAAACCTTACCTACAGACAACCTGTCTTTATTAAAAAGTAAAGACACTCTGCCTCTATATCTTGTCCTGATACGTCCTCCATACCCTGTCAGTATACTATGACTGGGGGTGAAATGTGCTGGGTGATTTCATGGTATTTCTATCAATGAAGTAGCACTCTAAAGTCGGCATCAGATCATAGCAATCGCCAAGGAGACAACTACACCAACATACCGCCTCCTACACCAACATACCGCCTCCTACACGCTTACACACATACATTACAATGTTATGGAGGCACGTTCTTAAATGATATTAGCTGTCAATTTAGAACGCTGGACCCAATTTTTACCAGGAAGTTCGGTAGGCAAATATTTTTTATTATTTCATAGATTAATATTATGCTTTATATAAAAAAAAATTGATGCATTTCCACACATTAGCATGCTTATTAATTGGTCCAATATGTCGTCAGAACAGTAAGAAAGTACACCTTTATGAGTGTTTGTAAGCTTCGCATGGCTTATAGATTAATCTTAGATTTTGCCTTATTGTTAAAAAAAACCCACTTAACCTTGGCACATATATTGCTAGTACTATGCTGTGTAGTGTTAATGCGATGATATTGGGTTTTTTTCTCTAAAAATTATGTGTGTTCTCCTGTTCTCCGTTAGCGTACCATAATTATTGCTGTTGAGGGCAGAGCAGACATCTCACAACATGTCGGTGTACTGGCCCTTCAATGTCTGTTCCTACACTGTTTTAATGATATTACTTGCATTGTTATTTCCCCGGTTCTTAAGTTAATAATACATCCCATTCCCGTACAGTAAAGGTAGAAGCAGATTTGCGTGTATGCGTCGACCAAAAGGGTTTTGATTTATAGACCCCGTTCCGGAACATCAAACTTCGTTCCGGTTATTAGATATGACGTTATCTTTCATGAAGCCAATTTTCATCTCGTAAAGTGTCTATTGGAGTCTACCTTCTAGAACAAGCTAATACAATCGTAAGTCATTTCTACCTATAAACAAGCTAATACAATCGTAAGTAATTTCTACCTATAAAAAAACCATAAGCAGTGTAATAAATGATTTATAGTTGACTTTACAGGTTCACGGCGCGTTAACTACAACTACGCTTTCCTTATTCTTTTTATCAAAATGTCGTTAAACCATGTTTAATAGTATTCATTAAAACTTCACTTGACGAACGTTTTGACATACAAGTGGACGGCCATTAAAGCTTTTGTAACTTAAATGACAGTTTGTAGAGAATTATAAGTGCAATTACTGTGGATATAGACATCTAGTCGTGGTCTTGCCATACAAATCCCGATATCAGATTGAGCTTTGACATCACAACATCACTTACATAAAATGTGGGTAAAATCAACTTTCTATGTTAATGAAAATAACCATTTCTTTTTTTTAAATAAAAATAAAATAAACGAAGAAAGACATGCAAACACAATACTGGTAACGAGGCTTTAATAAGTAGATCTAGGCCAGGTGTGTGTGATGACTCACAGGTATTGATTGGAATCTCGCTTGTGCTTTGTCTCAAGTTTAGGAGTTGTCTCCAGGTAGATCACAATGACATCATTTAACGATTTTTCCACACTGGTGTCCTTAACCTATATTTCCTGCCAATAAACCTTGCGAGCAGAAAATGACATGCATTTGCGGTGATTGTGGTACTTAATCGGCACGGTTTATCTGATCACAAGCTCTTTGTTTAGGTCTCTGGGGCACGACACGTTCACATAATGTTCAATCTCTTTAATCGTTTAAAGCTCCCCATCCCCGTATAAATAAGCATTACTTGCCTTCCAGATTCAGTCGTTAACTCGAAATGATGTAAAAGTGTTTCGAACTAAACCGAAACAGAAATAAAATGTTGACAAAATAAATATACAGATATGTACAGGAGCGTGACTCTAACCTCACCGTACCGGAAGTAGCAAACTTACCCTCGTGGTACCGGAAGTAGCAAACTTACCCTCATGGTACCGGAAGCACTAAACATACCATCACTATACCAATAGCAGCAAACATACCATCATGGTACCGGAAGCAACAAACATACCATTACTATACCGGAAGCATTACATATACCCTCATGGTACCGAAAGCACTAAACATATCACCAGACCGGAAACATTACATAAACCATCACCATACCGGAAGCATTACTTAAACCCTCACCATACCGGAAGTACTACACAATACCTTCACAATACCTGAAGTGCTAAACCTACTTTCACTGGACCGGAAGCACCACACATACCCTAACCGTACCGGAAGCATTACATATTCTCTCACCATACCGGGAGCATTACATTTACCATCACCGTACGGGAAGCACTACATATAGCACCACTCTAGAACCACTACACAATATCCGAAGCACATCGGAAACACTATCCCTGCCCTCACAACACTGGCAAACACTCTGACGCCTATTCTAACTTACCGGATGTACACACTGTACCGGAAGTACTATCATAACCCGTCCAGTCACCGTACCGGGAACACTACGCCTACCCTTACCGCCTTACCGGAAGTATCACTCCGTACCCTTAGCGTGCTGACACTACACGGCTTCCATTACAACACGTCATCGTCCGCTGTGAATGATTCATGTGTTGATTGCTGCGTCTCAGCTCAGCCTGACGTTTTGTGTAAGTTTAACCGGGAATACAGGGGGTTGTGTCCCGATCTATCGCTAGTAATCTGTCCGTTAATGAAGCACATAATTAAACCTTACTGGGTTATCATTAATTATCCAGGGCTGGACACCTCCGTTCGTGGTTTCCACGGAAATGAGGCGTTATTAACTTCAAAATCTGACGGGTTTGTCATTGCAAAACGAGTTAATTAGAGAGAGCGGTGTCGAATAATAGAATTTGATATGGTAAAGATGGTTAATCCGAGATTGATTTCTACTTGAACATATGCAAACAGCTACGAACATAAACAAAAACTTCAGCCTGTCAGTCAGTAAAATCGACGATCTTTTAAATAAGTATCAACTAAAAAATAAGCATTCAAACTGATTTTAATTCGCGTTCAATAACGTATTTAGCATAAACAATAATCTTGTTCAGAATATTTTTATCATGGACCTTGTAAAATATTTTGTTACTATAATAAACGAATAATCTATCATTGTAAAATTGAATTGAATTTAATTGTCATTTATTTGATTCCAGTTTAAAGTTTTTTAAGTAAGCACAACCAATCCGTCAAAATTACTCCTGATAGGTTTGTTTGTGTTTTACGTCCTATTAACAGCTAAATGGTCATTTAAGGACGTGCCAGGTTTTGGTGGTGGAGGAAAGCCGGAGTTCCCGGAGAAAACCACCGACCAACGGCCAGTACCTGGCGACTGCCCCACGTAGGCCTGGAACCCGCGACCCAGTGCTGGAGGGCTAGTGGTAGCAGAATGTCAGACGCCCTAATTACTTGGCCACCGTGGCCCAAATTGCTCTTGAATCGCTGAGAATCATAAATATTTCGTCTATGTTTATATTCCCATTGATCTCTCTATACGGTACATTATGCATGTGAATAATGTTAAAGTTATCTCCCCTCTCTTTTATAATATACCGTTATCTTAAATTTCCGAATTACCTTATTATCATCAATAAATTTACCATACAGGTGTGACGTCGGTAGACAGAGATTGACTCTTTTGAACAGGAGATGCACGTTACTCTATGATAGCAAACACCTGAAGTCTTCATGTCACAGTAAGGTAGCATACATTCTTAATTCCCCGTGTCAGAGTAAGGTAGTGTACACCCTTATGTCTCCATGTCAGAGTAAGGTAGCGTACACCCTTAAGTCTCCATGTCAGAGTAAGGTAGCGTACACCCTTAAGTCTTCATCTCACAGTAGGTAGCATAAACCCCTAAGTCTCTTGTCACACTAAACCAGCATACATCCCTCAGTCTCCATGTGAAGTCTCAATGTCACAGTACGATATCATACTACACCCCTAAGTCTCCATGACACAGTAAGGTAGCATACACCCTTAAGTCTCGTATCACGGTAAAGTAGCATACACCCCCAAGTCTCCATGTGAATTAGTTAGCTTACACATCTAAGTCTCAATGTCACAGTAAGGTAGCATACACCCTTAGGTCTTCATATCACATTAATTTAGCATACATCCTTAAGTCTCAATTTCATAGTAAGGTAGCATACACCCTTAAGTCTCCTTGTCAAAGTAAGGTACAATGTAGCATACATCCTTAATTTTCAATGTCACAGTAAGGTAGCATACACCCTTAAGTCTCAATGTCACAGTAAGGTAGCATACACCCTTAGGTCTTCATATCACATTAAGGTAGCGTACACCCTTAATTCTCAATGTCAAAGTAAGGTACAATGTAGCATACACCCTTAGGTATCAATGTCACAGTAAGGTAGCGTACACCCTTAAGTCTCCATATGTTAGGCATGGAATCATAATCCATAAACATGACACAAAGTTCCGTCCGTTGTGATGACCGATACATACAAGGGTGGTCGTTATTGTGGTTAGAGGTTTTATGGCACAGAAATTAGCATGTCACTGATGTGTTGACTCAATCAATTCGAGGCTGAAAAATACAGATTTTAGCTTTTTGTTTACCCTTGCTTAATTCAATTCTATCTCCGTTTTCAAAAGCACACATAGTTGTATAATTGCTATATTGACTAGATAATTGAAAATAAATCATTTACAAAAAAAAAATGGTTTGACTTCATAAAACAGTCAGGTACAGATTTTATCACAGTTACAAAGGTATTTACTCCTAAGTGTAAAAAGGTTTGATTGGCAGACGTTTTGTTGAGTGATAACCACGTGTATTGTTAGACCTTTATCCGTGATTAGCGACGCAGTCAGCTGTCATAAAATTCTCCGCCATTCTGTCAATTTCAATCAATTTCTCTGTTCAATTTCAATACTGTCATGTCGAGATGTGAGCAAAACATCTTACCAGTGGTAAAAAATACCGTTCTAGTCTTAAAAAAATCCGTACTTTATTTTCACCTTTTCAACCCGCCGAATGGTATCTAGTTAGAACGTTTTAACGCCCGCAGTGTATACGCGGACAGAAAACCTTACGTTAAAGCAGACACAAAAACATACACGTGTATCTAATTCCACAGGGATCTTTCGCGCGGCCCTATCCATCCCAACACTATTTGCAATTTTGGCTTCCTACAATATACCGTATTTCTTTATCTAGGAAAATCAGTCTGTTTCTTCAAATCTGATACTACCCTCAGACATTGATTTGTATTGTTTGTCTCACTCCTGTATGCCCATGTATAAGGGACCGCGGTGGGCGTATGGTTAAGGCGTCTGACCGACCGCGATCACTTGCCCTCCACCACTGGGTCGCGGGTTCGAGGGCGACGTGCGGCAGTAGCCAGGAACTGGCCGCGCGTAGGTCGGTGGTTTGCTCCGGGTACTCCGGCTTTCCTCCAATACCAAAACTTAACACATACTTAAATTGCCATAGTTGTAGGACGTTAAGCACAAACAAACCCAACATTTGTTACTTGTATGAGACGACACATGTGAAATATCTCGTTAGTCGCCTCAGATATTGTGTCCTCTGTAGAAGGGACAATTATATCTACTCTACCTTACGCAATACTTGAGATATTTACATTTCCAAATTTCTACTGTTATTTTTTATTTCTGTCAGCTAGATACCTATATAATACACCTATTGTCTGGTAGGTTTACTCTGCAGTGTATGTCATCACTTGCCTAGCGCCTGCCTATTTTGTATCGTGCAGCCTGTTACCTGCACATTTCTATCTTTGTTTCATTCAGACCTTGCCAATCTAAAAGCTAGCAAACAAATCCCCACTCCATTCTCATCACAAACATAAACTTTACTACTGTAAAAACGATAACACCTTTATAACTTATTTTATCTCTGTACGGATTAAGTCGCGGTTTGCACCTGCCAGCCAATTCAATATTCTATATCTTGGTTTGAAATCAAAGCTATCGATTTCGGCCGACAAGCAGGCCCTGTCAGATTCAGACCTATCGGTGACACGTGGAAACAACTAACGACAGCAGACAGGTTTTAAAGCGTAAACGGCAAGTGAAATTAAACTACTGTCAATCAAATGATACCAAGTGTTTCCCCAGTGTATTTTCTTCTAGTTCATGTATTTAAAACAGTTGTCGACAAAAGAAACCCCGCCATCTGACAATATATAATTTTGAAATTTTAGTCTTTATTTTCACAATCAAGAAGCTTTCCGACGCCGCAATACTTTACTAAATTCTGTGAAAAAATGAGTATAATGACTTCCGAGGTCATTTTGAATCTGAGGACCTGGATATTTTGTTAATAATTTTAATTATTTTGAAAAAATCATACAAATTCAATTTTTTTCTTTATATTTCAAGCGATTGAAACTCCGTTCAGATATAGTTTACATATTCAATATTTAGTTGGAAGTGCCAGTCCAGTAATTATATCTCTATATTTCTGTTATCGAATTCGGACTAGCGCAAGTCTAAGAGGATGGGTAAAAGTTTTTAAATCTCATTACCTGAATGTCAGTTACACAACAATAAACACAACTGTACATTATTTCTAATAAAGATACTCACCAAAACACAGTCATCTTTGTAAGTTTATCCCAACAGCAGGTCGTAAATTTTGACACACATTTGTATAAACATCCTATTCCACTTTACAAACGTTGCTGGAGAAATACCAGACCACTTTACACTTGTGCATGCATGTGCATCGCCGCTAAGACTCTGTAATGGACTGTATGCATGGTAAATGCACGTGAATTGTCATGAGATACCGCTCGCTATAGCAGGAGGGAGGGGAACAGCGTTGCAATGTTATGCTTTTTTATCATTACAGCCGACTGAGTCATCGTCCAATCGATTAACGAGAGATACCACACAGCATACTTTCTACAGGAAATCCACACGAATGAAACTGACATCGACACACTCTGAAACCAACATCGGAAATTAATTCAGAAATTTCTTCCCGTAAAATAATGCACGTGCATCATTCACGTGGGAACTCCCATTGTAATTTTAACCGATGTTAGCTGTCCGTGTGATTTTATTAGTGAGGTAATTTAAAGCATCACTGCCTAATATTACTGCATGGACATAACTGCAATTGAGTCGTATTTGATTAGTCGCCGAGACATCTGCGATGTACGGGATTATGAAGAATAACCAAATATAAACCACGAACACTAAACATCTGTTGTGGAAATACATATAAAAACTGAAAGGGCATTAACAGCAATGCAACACTTTCCCGGACGATTGCCAAATGGTGCAAGCCATTTCAAAACATGTAATGCACGTGTAACGGTAACACGCTCGCATCTTTCCGCGTTTTCAGTTCATGTGAAAATCTACTACAGACGGCAATCCGTGGGTAATTACCAGAATTAATAAAACAGGGTCTAGATGTTAAACCAGGGGCAACTTACCAAGATAGCGGACATATTTGATATCTGAAATATTTTTTTTAACACGTTTTTTTTTTAGATACCGGATTTCATAAATAAAAGAAACACACGAGAACAGGAAAACGAAATCTGTTTATCAATCTAAAATAAATAGATAAAATGAATATTGTTTGGAAAAAAAGGTGACCTAAGCTGACTATGCTTGTAACAATCGGCACCCGGAAACCAGCATTGCGTAACACCGCTTAGTCGATTTAACGGGACATTGACTCCAGCATTTCATGCCCCAGCGCATTATGCTAAGGAGATAAAGCCATGTAGTTGTCACTGATCAACGGAGTTACCGGTTACCAAATGTTCACGTATCATTTTTACTGTTATATCTAAAATGTATTTCCTTTAGATTATTCAGACGCATCCGGTTTGAAAAAATGATCACTGTGATACAAAAAGGAAAGACGCTATAAACATAGGTACACATTTGGTATTTCATACGAAAATACCGGTCGATTGAATAAGCTATGGAAGCCGGTACTAGTGACGATACAAGCATATTTATTTAACGTCGCCACGGACTAATCTAATTCC
>JAUMHH010155203.1:0-18552 GCA_032359455.1 Chlamys rubida | reverse complement strand
CTACCCCCTCCCCCTCCAAAACCTTTTTAGTTCAATCCTTCAGAGCTGGGAGACCATAGGCAACCAGGGGGTTCAATTTCATGGTAAAGACATTACATGGTGAATTGTGAAAACAGCTGTTAAACGGTCAATTGACCATGTCATTGCCTTCTGGTCATCCATCGCCTTGGTTATCGATGGAGCGTGATGCATACATCACAGTTCTGACAGATATGGAATGCAACTCCCAGCTTCTCCATTTGGGAATGCATTAAATACATTACAAAGCCTAGGGTATGATATCACTCAAATCTCAGCAGAAAGTGAAGCTATTTTTTGTTTGTTTTTCCAATAGATCTTCAACACAACAGGGCAATATTGGTAATGGATCTCGAGACTTTCTCCTCATGTGACCGGTGTGTAAGGAGCAGTGTCTAAGCCCCGATCCTCATGGTCACTTCAATCAATACACCTTCAGTGTAGATAGCGTAATTGGATTTTGAGCAGAAAATAGGCATTTAACGCTGTTAGTGTTTATGAGGAAGCAGTCAATTGGGACGTCATTACAGACAGCCTCTTATCCTTGAAATATCCAAGGTCGACGACACGGAGACATCATCACTTCCCTTACTTAGACCATATAAGTATTTAAAGCATGTTCCTTGTACAAAATTTAGCGAATCCATGCTCTATTTAATTTTCGAAATAATGCAACATCAGCGATTTATCCCAGCCACCCACCGTACATCTCAGTTCTGTCGAAGAGTTTCCAAAAAGATATTGTGTTTTCTTCTACAGTGATCACTATTAAAATATATATATTTGTTCTTCAGAGATTGGAATCAGGCTCCAGAATCTTTCTCTGTATACCAACACACTATTACGACAGGCAATGGAAGCTTATAGCTTTAAGTATAATTGGTGACGACAGATAAGCACCCACAAACAGGTCTACCGTAGTATAATTCTATTCAATTTGTGAAGGCCACAATAACAAAATATCACCACAATAAACAGATATGATCTGTGTGTTTGTCTCTCACCACAAACAAATCCACTTGTACACACTTGATTAAGGGAAAATGAAAACAAAATACTTACCAGCTCAGAGTAATCCGTGCTCAGAGGACAGGTGAAATTCTACGATACCACTGCTGGAGCTAGTCTGTACTGTAACCTGTCAAAATGAATGAAAAATGTTTTTTTAAATACAGGTTCTGAACATTTAAAAACTCTTACTTCAAGTATAAACATTACAGTACGTATAGATATAAGTACTAGTATAGATATAAGTACTAGTATAGATATAAGTACTAGTATAGATATAAGTACTAGTATAGATATAAGTACAAGTGTACTAGCATGCCGAATTGGTTGTGAATGCCCTACCCATGTGTGTATCTATAATGTCAGTGTGTATCGGGGTGCCTCACAGACAACACACTGGCCAGATACTTCCTTTCACACAGACAGATATTTGGCCCCAGTCTATAGAAGTTCCATTCACCTGGCCCTTTTACCTGATTAGTCCAATTGAGTGACCGATGCGTTTAAGTGACCACTCACCCTCTGGGCCGTACCGACACATTACGAAGACAAAGTCCTTGATTACCCTTACATTGATCGGATGAGGATGAAATCGTTCCGCAATCCTAACCACAATGCCTTTTATCAGTCATATTGCACGCTAGCGGGGTTATCTGCCCCTAGGGCAGTCTCGCCTCCTTATCATGTGTTTTACGAGTCTCCACATTACATCTAACTTTGAGTACAATAAAAGTGACCATCAAGGTAGGAATTAAAGTCTACTGACCGGTACCTAAACCACCCCTGTCACAATTATACCCGTAAATTGTTCCCGATAATTGTATGCGTGAAGACGGCCGAGCGGGAAAGACCTGATGTTGAAAACTCCGGAAACAGACCCCGGATCCATGAAAGTTATGATCAATAGACAATCTTCGTTCTGAGTTGGATCAATGATCGAGGAACGAGAGTGCGGGGATAAAAGTGTTTGCGAGGAATAATTGAATTCCTCGGAATTGTTTACACATCATCAGTATCGGACATTTGATACAACGCAGACGACTTAGGAAAACACAAGACCGAAATTTGCGCGGATTTGTCACCGGTCACTAGGATGAGATTCCATATTAGGATGACATTACCGAGTTTCTGCACACTTATCTCTCAATGTCCAGTGCTTAAAGTACCCCACTATCTACACAAACTCCCAACACTCTCAAGTCCTATATGAATAATATGTTTAAATTACAGCGTAATATTTTCCCAACGGCAGACTTATCAAAAACGTCTGGAGAAGCATTGGTGCGATTCTTGCTAATGGGCGTTTCAGTGGTAGTAATAGATTTTTGTCCAGAGCTATCGTTGACATTAGCATATTGTCTGAAAGCTTGCAAACGACCCACAATAAATTCATATATAAACCCAACGGATTCGATGATTTGGTATTTAACCACAAATACAAAAATTTATGACGCCACAAACACCAGGCAAAATCAGAAAATTTTAAAGATTTCCTCTGGAACGATTTTATATACAATGATAAACAATGCGACAAACTAACTTATCTGTATACAATAAAACTAAAGTCTTGTTCAAGTCTGTATACCCCCAATAAACAATCTCTGATCCCGTTAAACTTTTAATGACAAATACCATTTTAAAAGCAATAAACCATTAAAGAATTCTGAAGAAAACTTTCTTTTCAAAGACAGCACAGATCAGGCCTCAAGTCTGATAGATAGTCACCAGATACCAAATGGAACTTAGATCTCTGTTCTAATCTAATACAATCGTAACTGATAGAGCTGTAATATGGCACATACTGGCATTAAGCCTTCACATGATGAAATTGGGATGACTACGGAGTTATGGCATGTAGCCACTTCCTCCGACCATAAATGTGTCAATTTGTGTGGGACATTTATGGCAGTGTTACATGTTCTATAGCGGCTATAATTGAAGCAATTAGGCAGAGGACAGGTGAGGTATTACTCCGCCATGTCTACCACAAAAGTCTGGACATAGTAGTCTCATCAACAATGACTTTTGCGATTCATTAACAAAGTCTCACAAAACTCAGTCTCAAAAAAAAGTTTCATACTCGACAAAGTCAAAAATAATAAAAAGAGACAAAAATAAACTTTATCAATACGGTGCAATACCATTAAAGAGTCTCACAGTAATGAATTCATCACTGATATAATATAAGGCTGATATGTCGAATAATCTGGACACCTGTCAAATATCAACATAAATCTTGGTCTCCATGGTGCTTGGTTCCATGTCATCGTCCCATTCCATTTCTACCTTTCCCGGAGTGTCTCGGGGTATCTTTCGGGGTATCTCGACCAGTGTAGAAAACACAGATGAAAACAAAGCAGTGCCTTTGTTTTATGGCCGTGTTGAATAGTAATCAGAAATCTCACACTGTTAACACACATTAGTGCCCTATCAGACAGCTCTTGGGGACAATAAACATCCCCAACCAAGGTAGGGTTCGTCCCTTCAGAGGGTGACAGGGGACAATCTCAGGGCCCCTTGACTTGTGCCTGGCCCTTTGACTGAAGCGGAGACGTTTTAGACCCTTTGAAGCCCTGTGTCTGGCAAGCCTCCTGTAATCTGCCAGAATGAAATGGAGACAGATGTCACGAAGAACCTTAGAGCAGACACCCCCTCCCAGTCCAATGATAAAGACGCCAGAAGTACACTGTGCGCCTCCCCCATCCCCCGTGTACCAAGTCACATGACCCTTCAAGGTCAAATGTGGTGCTGATGGGGTCATCGGTGATGAGATTGGGGGATCAGTACAGCCAATGTATTGCTATACCACTTCCCAGTAAAACCACATTTGGGTGTCAATGATTGAATGAAATTTCAGCAATTTTTCAAATTTGACTTAAAGAAATTGCCTTTTATATTGTCAATTTGTAGTATTAGCTCCAGGCTGTTAAACCTTGCAACATCTGGCAGGATATTATCTACTAAGATGGGAGGCTGCACCATCTAACTCCCGAGGGAACCATTAAACTTCACGGAACAAATTAGTCTCTTATTCTATTCTGTTCAGCAAAACCCATCAACATTTCTACTCGTTGCAGGAGGAAATACACGAAACGTAATTTTCTAAAATCTTATCAAGTCAAGCTATCATGTTTTCATTGTGTGTGAACATGCAGTTTTATTACAGTAGATTTAGAACGATAATGGTGTTTTAAAACATAAATAGGTCAAATAATTATAATGGCACATTCCAATGAAATAATTCTGTAGCAATAATAAGTGAATTGTGATTTATTGTGTTTTGTTTAAAGTTGAAGCCATTTTACCGTATTTGATGCATTTAATTCAGGTTTAACGCATTGTACTGTACCCCAGGTCAATTTTTTATGTTAACGTCTCTGCAATTGCCACATTTTTCAGAGGTAGTGTGGAAGGAAAAGTACATGCAGAGTTCAGTCAGTTCCTTTGGGATGTTACCAGACCAGCCAATCAGAGCCCAGCTTACCTGTCCTGATGGCCGGTACCATTAATCAATGACTGATCACACATTTAGGTTTTTGTAGGTACAATACACATTACATGCAATGCTTCAGCCCTTCAGTTCCTGCAAGGCCTGGTAGAGTTGGGTACACACCCGTAAGGCAGGTGTGATAAGTACCTGTGTTGAAGGTGAGATAAGCCAGACCCAATCTACCTCTGTGTCAAACACATCAATTATTTACATAAGGTAAGAATAAGTAGATCAATCACAGCTCTCCAGCCTTGCATAAAAAGTACAGTCATTTCACAGGTTTGAGCCAGGTCCTCATGCAATGTAGTCACTGGGTGGGAGCTGTTACGTACTGGTCGTCAATGGGTGGAAACTGTTACGTGCTGGTCGTCACTGGGTGGGAACTGTTACGTGCTGGTCGTCACTGGGTGGGAACTGTTACGTGCTGGTCGTCACTGGGTCGGAGCTGTGATGTGCTTGTCGTCACTAGGTGGGAGCTGTTATGTGCTGGTCGTCACTGGGTGGGAGCTGTGATGTGCTGGTCGTCACTGGGTGGGAACTGTTACGTGCTGGTCGTCACTGGGTGGGAGCTGTGATGTGCTGGTCGTCACTAGGTGGGAGCTGTGATGTGCTGGTCGTCACTGGGTGGGAGCTGTGATGTGCTGGTCGTCACTGGGTGGGAGCTGTGATGTGCTGGTCGTCACTGGGTGGGAACTGTTATGTGCTGGTCGTCACTGGGTGGGAACTGTTACAGTGGTAATCACTGGGTGGGAACTGTAACGTGCTGGTCGTCACTGGGTGGGAACTGTTACGTGCTGGTCGTCACTGGGTGGGAACTGTTACATGCTGGTCGTCACTGGGTGGGAACTGTTACACGTGCTGGTCGTCACTGGGTGGGAACTGTTACGGTGGTTATCACTGGGTGGGAACTGTTCTGAAGTAATAGACACTGGATTGGAGCTGTGGTTTTGTAATAGCTACAAGGCGTATGATTCCTCCAGTGCGTGTACTAGCTCGTATTACTCTGCCAATTCCAACTTGGTAAACAAAAAATATTTTAAAACAAATGAAATGTAATTATGCGCTGGCTCTATGTCTGTAGATAGACAGATCTATACCAGGATCTATTCCCTAGATGGGGCTAGATTTGCCTTAATTTTAATGGCAGAGAAAATGAAACCCATGGAAAGTGAAGGTTATGGCCGTTGAATCACGGTGTTTGTGTCCCCCTCGGGCCTGTGGCATGGCTTTTCTGATGCAATGATACATGCATTAAACGGCTATCACACCCGGAAATATCCTGGGTATGAATTAACTACTGATTTTAAAGGAATAAAAAGTTTGACACGAATCAGTTAAGTGGAAATTGGAAGTTATTGATTCCAACCATTGTAAGCCAAGTAGAACACTGTAAAGTATCTAATATCTGATGCTGTGTGAAGTAACCCGAACTAAAAGGTGAAAAGTGCCGCTACAAAACCAAAACAAAACACTATAAAATAATCAAAGTCCAATAGCTGTAACCAAATTTATCAAGGTAAAGAGTCCCACTTAGTTTTGGACTTTTTACAAACCCCGAACACTTATTTTTCTGTTAAATTTTTCCCCCTGTATTTTCATACTAAAACTGTTATGGTTGTAGGACTTTTTAGAAAAGATTGGAGTTATTCCCAATAACATTGCAGAAAAGTATTAACGTAACAAATATCATGTCTAATGCAGCTAGTATGGATACATTCTGCGCTTTATAACTAAGAGGTCTGGGGATTAAATCCGCCAAGCAAAGATTGTTTTGTGAAAAAGAAGATAATAACATATATAACTCTTGGCTATAGTGAATGAGCAAGCAACTTGAAGTCAGAAATATGTCAAATAAATTGGAACTCTTCTTTGTTGGAGATACAACACAAGAGTGCCTTGGCTCTAGATCTCTTAACCTAAGTAACTGAGAATGTTAACCATGCCTACACGTTGAATATCACTAACTTGTCAGCATAAAAGTGTGACCAGTATATAAGCTTGATGCTTTGAAAATTACAACAATATTTTCAGGTTCGTAATATTGTTTTGCAAATTATATATTGACCCAAAAATTCCACAGAATCTCTCGCCATAATTATCTTTGATGTGATATGGGCTTTAAACAGTAGCAGAGTTTTTTGTCCAGAAACCATGGTAACGTGATAGAACTACCATCACATAAATAAGTTTTAAACGAGAATGAATGAGAAATGGACGGCTAAACACAATTTAAAAGTTATTGGGCGTCTTCACTATCAATTTGACAAAACGGAAAAAAATCCTGTCTGCTATGTATCTGTTGCATCATGCATGCATGTCTTTTCTCTGTTCAAACGCCATGCCGTGCATGTGATGGTGTCGTTATTCACGGCGCCGGTTGATAAATTTACGCCGATAGTTTAAACAATGTTAATCATTCTGGCAACATTTCACAAGACTCCGACACAAGATATCAGAGCACAACCCAAAACTCCGAAATTCCTGAAATACTGTCCAATGTTTAATTTTTGTGAGTAAACATTTCTGCAATTTTTCTTATAAGAGGTATTTGTGAGAATTTGGTGAATTTTGTGAAATAAACAATAAATGTCTGTTGTGTGTGTCTTGTTGAATTGTGTCCGAAGAAATATTTGTGAGAAGTTTTAACACTTTTAATCACCTTGGGAATTACTTCAATGCAAAAATGAATACCTCATATAAACCACAGGATGTAATCTATAAAGTACTGAAAAAGACCCAAGACTTATGTAAGTCATGCTTCTACATCTTAATATGTTGAAGGAAAATTTCTATACAAATTCTGATATTTTGTAACATATGCACAGACATAGGTCATTTTGAGAATATTTTCCAGTGGTGATCTCTTAAAATTATAAAGGACATGTACATTTCGTTTCAGTTTTAATAATTGTGCAAATATCACCTTTAGCTTTATACATTATAAAGCTGACTAATCGTCCTACCAGTGACGGTAAAGATATTGACTTTCTTCTGTTAATATAATAACACACACAATATTATGTTCCTTTTGAAATTCATACAAAATTATTAAAAAGGTAAAATTTGATATACCTTAACAACATATATTCAGACTTAAAAGTTTCTTTATCATTTCATTAGTATTAAAATCTGCTTTCTTATGAAAAAACCTCTCAGTAACGTCTCGCCCGCCATCACACATACCAGCGGATTGATCAGAAGGTGGGCCTGGATGAAAACAAAGTATTAGTCATTTGCTGATTGTCCTTGCGCTAACTCAAGGGTTTTAATTACATCATTGGGACTCCAAGTAGGCCTTTTTTTGTAATATATATTTGAAAGAAACCAAAAAGTTGCCAGACTCTATGTCTAAATGGCCAAATCTCACAAAAATATATCTCTCTTGATATGTTTGCTACGGTGGTACTGGACTTCAGCTGTGGATGAGGCATATAGGACATCTGTGTTTTTTCACCTGTATTTCACCTGTAATTCTTTTATATATTTGCCTCCTCGTATCCTCATTTCAATGAACTTAAAAGTGCATAGTATATACAAAATATCAAAGGTATATTTATTCATCAAGAATTTCAAAGTCCTGCAACAGAGCATGCTAAATCAACAACTCATCCCCATGAACAATTATATTTCTTAAAAGCTGTCCATAAAAGAATTTTCTTTTTTGAATGAATTTAAAATATGAAATATACTGGACATTTCTTCCTACTCTGAATAGTTACATCTTTTTAATACCATGGTTTTGCAACTGTTTACTTGAATTTTTTTCAGTTAATTTCTGTGAAACAAATATCATATCCCCATTATTCCAAGGAAAAACTTTGAATATTTGCAATACTTAGGTTTTGAGGTTTTTCTTTCATGAATTAACAAAAGTATGAATTTTCTCTAAACAAAAGTACACTTAGCCCCACAAGTTGAATTTTTCTTTGTGAAATCTAAGACAGATCGTTAGGACATTTTATTGCAGACTTGTAGCCATGACAACAGAGTGATGTCATATACAATAAACATGGCAGAGTATCAACAGGCCCCAACAATGACATGTGGGCCTCAACATTGTACCCCATAAATAAACCCGCTTTGAGATAGATAAAACAGTATCAGTGCAGGTGGTTAAAAACCTATTTCATGCCTAGCAATAATGTCCCCTTCAGGAGATGTAACAAAGATTTTTTTCAAAAGAAGACAAAACATCAATTACGGAATGCCTTACGTACTGGATGTGTCAGCTTTCTTGGTTTTTCTCTATCTATAAGGTTCTACACACAAAACCCCCCATAATCGTGTTGTAACAGATCAAGGGTATTCCGTAATTATACCAGATATGTTACAACGTAACAGAATACGGCTAGGGCTCGTAAAATCTAGTTTAGTATTTTACAGGAGAACCAGTAGGTCAAAGTTGTTATTGTTCCTCAAGTGATCTGCTTGTTTAATAATTACACAGACAATTAGAGTCTAACCTCTCCCATTACCAGGCAGTACTGCTAGCACACTGTATAAGGTTCCTCTCCTTATACTCTCGCAAACCAGTTTTACTTGCCAGAGAAACGGTCTATAATTCAGTTAGTGCAGGCGAATTCAAGAAATTTTGGGTATAAATAAATGTGACGACTCTACCGTGTTAGTACACTTGAGGTAGACTGTTTTACCAGAACTGTGCACGTGACAATTAAACAATCTAGCGGTTTACGATTAACCAATGTTGTGGTTTTCATACTGTTTACACAGATTATCATGCTAAACTGAGGAGATAACAGGTAACTGATATCGGAGCTGAATCATCTTCACTTTTGTGGAAACTGATTTATATTGTCTGGTAACTGATACTGGTGCTGAGTCATCTCCACGTTTTGTGCTGAGGTCACAATATCGCATTGATCGCTGATATTAGTGCTGAATGTGTCCAAATTTTGATCCGAAAACATTGATTTATATCAACCAGTAACTGATAATATTGGTGCTCAATTATTATTTCTTCCCAGCTTGAAACTGATTTATAGTGTCCATTTTGTGCTGAGTATATTAACATTGACTAGTAACCGATATCGGTGCTGAATTATCACCTCCACATTTTGTGCTGAGTATATTAACATCGACTAGTAACGGATATCGGTGCTGAATTATTGTCTCCACATTTTGTGCTGAGTATATATTAACATTGACTAGAAACTGATATTGATGCTGAATTATCATTTCTTCCTAATTTGTGTTAAGGACATTGATTTATACCGACAGATAACACTAATAAAGGTGCTGAATCATCATCTCCCCACATTTTGTGCTGAGGGCATTAATTTCTATCGATTAGTTACCGATATCACTGGGTAATCATTCTGTCTCCCGATTTTAATCTTATAATAAGCTAACTTTAGTAGTGAATTGATTGTGCAGAACAGAAACAATTATTTCAGTATTTAGGTGAATAAAATTGTGACAGGATGGAAATGACAGGGGGATGTGGGGGGTTTAAGGTGCTCTGGGGTGGTGGCGGTTTGAGGTGCTCTGGGGTGGTGGCGGTTTGAGGTGTGCTGGGATGGTGGGGGTTTGAGGTGTGCTGGGGTGGTGGGGGTTTGAGGTGCACTTGGGTGGTGGTATGTATAGATGGGGCTTTGAGCAACTCAGCATCCACATATTTCTGTAAAATCTGCAGTATCCTATCAGATTTCAAAACTAGAAACAAATGGGTTTCTTCATTACCACAATAGACAAACAAATCAAACACTGCAAACAAATTCCTAGTATTGCAGTAGAAGTAAAGGAGGGCAACAGCTAGGTGTCATGATTGCATGTGTACATAGGTATCTATATTGAAACAGGGCTAATTAACAAGCAGTGCACATGTGTCAGACCTTGCATAATTAAACACGTCTGCGGACCTTTTCCTATAAAACCTACAGTGTATCTCGTTTTTCTTTACCACTGGGACTGGGTTTCTGATCAAATAACAGGGTTCACAGAATTTTTGTACATGCTATGGCTGACAAGGCAAGTTCGAGGTTTTCATGTGAGCAAGATCAAGATGAAAAATACTCTAATTAGCAGCGGGTGCTCACATTCTTTTTTTGGTGATGAAAACAAAATAGCATTACTGTAATTAATACTGGGCAGTGAAACATTAAAATGTGCAGATGGAATTTTGTGATGAAAACAATCATGTTCACACAGCTAGTGGGAGGTTAATGAGACCACAGGGAATATAGCACCAACTCACCTTGGCTCTGACTGACCCCAACGAACAACACATTTCCCCCTCATTCATCACATAGCTACATGTACTTGTGTCCAGAGTTACAGTGAAATTACAGCCTATGGTATCATCGACTGACGGGCGGGCGGTCACTCAAGGCAAGTGCTCTTTCAAGACCATATCCCATATGACCGACAGTGTTTTAAGGGTCCCTGTCCCACTGTTTATCCTATACACAGTAACCTCCCCTTAACGTCTGTCTGGATATAACTGTAGAACTATTGGGCCAGGACACTCCAGTCGACCAGGAGCCTCAATTGGTAAGACCGATACTTCAGCAGTCTGAAATTCAGGGTTCAAATTGGGTCTAGCCTCGTGTTCTGTTTTTACACTCAGAACACTATCGTTGATTTCATTTGGTGTATTTCATCTTTATCATTTCTCACAAAAGTCAAGGTTAGTTTTCTTTTCAGAAATGATTTATCAAAGCTATTGTCACGTCGAAGAAGACAGTTTCAAATACTTAGTTGCAATTGTTTGCGGTGGTACGGGAGCCTTTTAAGATCAATTCCTACACAACTGGAAGTCCCACCAGACAGACAGATTTTTACATCTTGTCCAACATGAATGGCAATCCCACAAGACAAAGGATCTTTTTAGACCATGTCAAACAAGATCAGTTGTCTCACAAGACAGGTACTCTTTTAAGACCAAAGGTTAATTGTCCCATCTGACAGAAAAGTTCTCCCTTTTTAAAATAAAACTGACATACAAAAAATCCAAAAAATCTGTATGTCCCATAAAATAGATAATCACCAAAGACATGTATGGTCCCTCAAAACAGGTGGCCTCTTATGACAGATCATCTCCCTAGACAGGTTATCACACAAGACAGGTTGTTTTACTAGACAGGTTGTCTCACTAGACAGGTTATCACACAAGACAGGTTGTTTTACTAGACAGGTTGTCTCACTAGACAGGTTGTCTCACTAGACAGGTTATCACACAAGACAGGTTATCACACAAGACAGGTTGTCTCACTAGACAGGTTATCACACAAGACAGGTTGTCTCACTAGACAGGTTATCACACAAGACAGGTTGTTTCTCATGACAGATCATCTCACTAGACAGGTTATCACACAAGACAGGTTGTTTTACTAGACAGATCATCTCACTAGACAGGTTATCACACAAGACAGGTTGTTTCTCATGACAAGTTGTCACGTAAGGCTGGTTTAAATAAGCAGTTAAGTGTATCTTATTGTACAGGTTTTTACAAACTGACAACTTGATAGTTATGTTTACCACAGATAAAACTCTTCAGTGCTGACATGTGTCATCCTAAAGACTGGTTCCTGATGTCAAGTACTTCCACCCGCCTTGAGATGGGTACAATGAGCATCATAGATTTCACGCTTTGATGTACAAGTAAAACCCATATCAGAGGTAATTAATATCATGACAGATGATACAGCAAATGTAGAAGAATTTTAGAAATTTCTACAGTATGAAATATGAACATATTTGTACAAGTGCTACAGTTAAACAAGGTTATTGCCGTGCAATTATTTTTTTTTTATCCTGCATACATGCACTGTAGTAGTTTAGAGAAAACTTACCCAAAACACATGTACATCCCAAGGGCGTCATTGATTGCAGACTACACCACACAAGTGAAAGTTCGCTCCTGAAATTGAGGTAAAACAATTTCAACATCCGTGCTGTAACCAATGCTGATGCCAAAACTTGACAGGTTATATAGGGTTTCCAAACTTTGACTGTGAGAACATTCTTTTAAAACCAATTGCTGTAGAGAGTTCTTTGTGAGTTTCCTGTAGACAGGAATGGACACCCACCTCTCAGCCTGATTCAATACTCTAGTTGCTCACCTCTTTGTTTACATACAGATTTTTCCTAAAACAAGGACACATGTTCCACCCCATCCTATCAACAATTCCCTGCAGTCTGTATATACATACACAAACCCTGGGGTTCCCCGGATTCTCCTCACTAGGTAAGCACCACCTGGTGGCCATATCGTACTTGTGTTTGCTCCTGACTTCATAGGGGGCCATGTGTGCCATTGGCATCTCTGGGAGTAGCCATATGCCAAAAATATCTTTGTATTAAACATGTTCCAGTCTCTTTGAAAACCTTCATTATTAAAAGTAGTCAATAAGCCTACAACTGTAGCTGGCAGGCGTCTTTTTCTATGTCATGCAAGGCTTAAGTAGTTCATAATAAACAATGAGTGTCTGAACCTGGCAGGCATGTCTGTGTCGTTATGTAGTATATTAAAACCTGTGTAAAGCAAGAACTGTGTACTATCAAGAAACCTCTATAAAACGAACCTTCTATTTGGTCCCAATGTATTCATTTCTGTCTAACCCTGTATAAACTGTACACCTGTTTAAACCAGACCTTCAACTCAGTCCTTACTGTATACAAACCAAACTTTCAACTAGGTCCCACTGAATACATTTCTATGTAACCCTGTATAATCTGGACACCTGTATAAACCAGACTTTCAACTAGGTCCCACTGAATACATTTCTATGTAACCCTGTATAATCTGGACACCTGTATAAACCAAACTTTCAACTAGGTCCCACTGAATACATGTCTATGTAACCCTGTATAATCTGGACACCTTTATAAACCAGTCCTTTACCTAGGTCCCACTGTATACATTTCTATGTAACCCTGTATAAAATGTACACCTGTATAAACCAGACCTTCAACTAGGTCCCACTGAATACATTTCTATGTAACCCTGTATAAACTGTACACCTGTTTAAACCAGACCTTCAACTAGGTCTTACTGTATACATTTCTATGTAACCCTGTATAATCTGGATACCTGTATAAACCAGACCTTAAACTAGGTCCAACTGTATACATTTCTATGTAACCCTGTATAATCTGGACACCTGTATAAACCAGACCTTCCACTAGGTCTCACTGTATACATTTCTATGTTGAATCTGTATAATCTGGATACCTGTATAAACCAGACCTTCCACTAGGTCCTACTTTATACATTTCTATGTAACCCTGTATAATATGGACACCTGTATAAACCAGATCTTCAACTAAGTACCACTGTATACATTTCTATGTAACCCTGTATAATATGGATACCTGTATAAACCAGACCTTCCACTAGGTCCTACTTTATACATTTCTATGTAACCTGTATTATCTGGACACCTGTATATGCCAGGCATCCAATTAAGTCTTACATATAGGAAGTAGTATAGAGCATGCTCAACAATAGAAACAATAGAAACATACCAATGATAGAGTAAATGATTATTTCTGTTAAAACCCTCACAGTGGCCAGGATAACATAATGCTTTGTAACGACTAAGAGACTTAAAGCCTCCGTCTAACATCAGGAGAATCACACTCTGATATTGTGTGGCGAGCTTTAATCAATAGGAAATCGATTAAATCAGCTGGTATTTGTAATCCTCCACAGCCCTGAGTAGTGGTAGAGTGTATGGGCCGAGCTTGTGTTCACTGCGATACTGTTGTACGTAGAGAGAAGCTTGTTTAGATACAAAGGTCAAGGTCACCTACACACTTTATATGCATTTATACCAAATGTATTGTGTGGCAAAGTCAAATGTGTGATAAACAACTCAAAAATCCATTATAACAGTAATACCCTTCATTAACATAGCATGACCTCAAGGTCACATTGACAAACCTTGAGGTCATGATGACTCAATGTGATGTGATGGTTACAGTAATTGACCTTAAGGTCATAGTGACAAATGTCAAGGTCATACTGGCTGATTGTGATCCCAGGCCTATAGTAACTCATTTCAAGGTCATGGAGACAAATGTCAAGGTCCTTGTAATTCACTTTGTTATCTGGGTTATAGTGACTGTCATTAAGGTCATGATGACAAACCTTAAGGTCATAATGATTTAGTTTGATCTCAAGGTCAAGGTAAATGCAGGTTTCAATGTCATGGTGACATCTCCCTAACAGTGTATTGTTGTACAGTTCCAATATTATTCCAAATTAATTTCAAAAAGTTTCAATATTTCGTCTAAAACATGATTCACTTTCCTTAATCTTATTTAAAAGTCTTACATGTTAAAAGCATCCATGGCACCTCTGATGTCTTTATACTGAACTGAACAAAGCTTCCCCCTTTCCTTCCACTCTCTTTAACATTCGAGTGAAGCTGGTGCTATCTTACAGACAAAACTGTCTGAGGCAAACATCCATGAAACCATCATAAAGTGTGGGCTGCAGACAGTTTTGGGGAAGTGATGACATGGGAACTGTATCAGTGACCTGCGGAGTTATCTTTCCTTAGATAATGTCACAGCTGTAGGCATGCAGTCGCTGACCCAGAAAACAACGGTGATAGGCACGCCTCATTAGCCTCCGGTTGTCTTCCTGTGTATTACCCCTTGTTTATACAACACTGTTATATCCAAACACAAGTCGTCCCTTCCTACACTTAAGTCACACAGTAACAACAGTGTTTAAGAAATTGTTGTCGTAAACTTCATTCTATTGTCTCGAGTGATGAAGTGTATCATAAGTTTGTTAACTTTGTCTATGAGACCACTACACATTACAATTTTAGTTTTATGATTCATTTCCCATCAATTTGATTGGCTGAAAATATTTAACAGCTGCATCAACCAAAACAATGGCCCATGAATCCTTTCTTGCTTATCTGATATCTAAAATTATATTTCTTAACCCAACAATTTTACAATGGACTTTTCTCCCGTGGGGTGAACATTAAATTTGTTTAAATTTAACTCAAAGACAAGGGAAATGTATTTTGGTAGTAGAACAGGATAAATAAACACGGTTTTAGGATCAAAAAAGAAACGGTCATACCAAGTTTGGTTGAATTCTGAAAGATCACTTTTAGAGAAGAAGTTGAATATGTCTCAGCCAATCAGAGGCTGTGATCATAACCATCTTGGAATTCAAAGCAATTAGTAAGTACTATAATCATTACTTTTAATAATAATTTTTTAAGAAAAAGTTGACGGACTCGGTGGTAAAACTTAAATTCAATGAAATGTACATGTTGTTCATCTCAGTCAAGTCTATACATATGTATTATATACATATTTACGTTAGAATCATCATAATTCTCAGATCTACATGTATCAGGATTTATTTCTTTTAAAACATGCAGGAATATTGATTCCTTTTTTAATGGTTATCATAATTTTGTGCTTTCAAAATCCACTTAATACAGAAATCAGTACATTCACAGTCATAGCATTTCTCTATGCTGTCGAACTTTCAAATAAATTTACTTTACAGAAGTGCATATGCAATGAATTCCCGTAGGTTTGAACTCCAGAGTGTTTTCACTGCGCTGGATTTCTGATGTCTTGCCTTCAAACTTGTTATCCGTATGCATAGCCATTGTCAATGTAAATTAGACGGAAAGGCACAACATGCTTCCAGTACAACCAAAATTTTAATGAACGTTTGCGATATCACCAATATTTCCTGGCTGGGGCCGTATTGCTTTTTACACTTATCACAAAGCTCTGTTGGAAAAAAAGGCCTTGGGCAATTCATTGGAAACAATCTAATGGTTGTTACTATTTGAAGACATGCATCCTTGGAGATGTATGTGATCTGCAAGAATTCTTGAATTAAACATGAGGATGACACAAAGAGCGGGGACATTATACGTACATGCCTCAGCCACTAGAGGTCAGGCCAGAGCCATTGGGGAAATCCCAATAGCCCAGTAGTGCTAATCAATCAACTCATATAGCACAATTACGAATTTTGTTTCCGAAAGAACAGAAAGTCGGGGAAAAAATATTTGTTCTGATGCCCACGTTCCAACCAAACATTGACCGATTCTTTTATCTTTTGTACTGCATCAATAATTGAACTTAAGCGTTTTTCCACAAGTAATTGGAATTCCAATGATAACATAGAAATTCGGTGCAACACACTGTTGGGCAGGCTATTGGCTACTGTAATGTGGCGCCCAAAATGTCCTAATTCAATTTCACAAATAGCAGACGGACCATTCATCAGCACTTTTATGACTGTTAAGACAATGTATTGCTTTGGTCATGATTAGGACTGTTTCGTTAGCCTAAGGGGGTAGTTTTTTACTGATGATGGTTGCGGTGGGGAAAGTCTGGGAGGGGAGGGGGGTCTACAAATGATTGAGAAGGGGGGGGGGGGGGAGGGGTAGCAAATTAGACCTGCCATCAGTCTTCTATAAATACATGGACAGACAGCCATTTCCCCATCTAATGAATGTTATGTTACACAATCAAAGAGCACCAAAGTGGCCGTAATTCAGAATCATTTTATCCCTGATGGAACCAGCAGCTCTACAGGTCAAAGAGTCCATTCCGTTGGAAGTTACGATTCAATTTTAACATTCAGCATGCAATGTTTCCCTCTGGAAAATTCCCCAATTGGACAGAGATAAATGATTGTCTCGCAGCCCAATTCAAACTAACAAGCTATGACAATGCCGTCAGACCACGATATATATATATATATATAAAAGTATACATAAGTATAACAGTGTTACAAGGGATGATTCACATATTAGCTCACTGTAGCGTTGTAAATATCGTTTGTTATGGTCAATTGGAAAAAAAAAGTTTTGATCTTGAGATTATTATGACTGAACATTGGGATCAAAGTTTACACAAAACCAGAATTATCTCACAATAAAACCCAATTGTCTGTACAGAAAACAGAGATATGCCAAATTATCTATGGACAAGGCAATGTATTGTTAGGCAGTCCACTGTCTTCCACTAATGCTTTCTGTATTTCCCAAACTGTAGACTTATAGCAGTAAACTGATGCCATGAATAAAATATTACAATGTCAAGATATGCAACTTTTAATCATCCAAAGATAAACTTGCATACAGAATTTAGTAACTACATTGTACTTTGAAAAGGTATAGGACAACAATGTAAGCCCTGGACACATTTTGGGAAGAAAGAACAGACAAAATATGGAATAGAGATGGAGAAAGGGCAAATGAATGCTCCAGACATCTGACATGGTCTTGTCACCGCTAATTACTATGATGTAGCACCTGGTCAAAAATGTCACACCTTGTCACAAGAGTGTCACACCTGGTCACAAAATGTCACACCTTGTCACAAGAGTGTCACACCTGGTCACAAGTATGTCATACCTGGTCACAAGTATGTCATACCTGGTCACAAAATGTCACACCTTGTCACAAAATGTCACACCTTGTCACAAGAGTGTCACACCTGGTCACAAGTATGTCATACCTGGTCACAAAATGTCACGTTTCATCAAAAAGATATCAAAAAATGACACACCTGGTCACAAGGGTGTCACACCTGGTCACAAGTATGTCACACCTGGTCACAAGTATGTCATACCTGGTCACAAGGCTGTCACACCTGGTCACAAAATGTCACACCTGGTCACAAGGGTGTCATACCAAAATGTCACACCTCATGATCATCATGAAGCTGTCACGCCTGGTCACAAAATGTCACACCTGGTCACAAAATGTCACACCTGGTCACAAGGGAGTCATACCTAGTCACAAAATGTCACACCTCATCATGAAGCTGTCACACCTGGTCACAAAATCTCACACCTGGTCACAAGGGAGTCATACCTAGTCACAAAATGTCACACCTCATCAGGAAGCTGTCACACCTGGTCACAAAATGACACACCTGGTCACAAAATGTCACACCTGGTCACAAGGATGTCATACCTGGTCACAAGGATGTCATACCTGGTCACAAGGATGTCACACCTGGTCACAAGGATGTCACACCTGGTCACAAGGATGTCACACCTGGTCACAAGG